>OLMO02000273.1:4689452-4701688 GCA_900291935.2 Cassiopea xamachana
TTCTAATCCACATCAACTATCTTGACTAATGATAAGAAGACCCAATAAACACCACAAAATTCTAGCAATCTAAGAATCAACAAGCAAAGCTAGATTCTAGCAATCTAAGATTCAATAAACACCATAAAATTCTACCATTCTAGGCATTACAAGGTTCTAGCAATCTAGGATTCAACAAGCATTGCTAGATTCTAGCAACCTAAGAATCAACAAACACTGTTAGATTCTGGCAAATCTGGGAATCAGCAAGGGCTGCTAGTTTCTACCAATGTAGAATTCAACAAACACTACAAAATTCTACCAATCTAAGATTCAACATACATTACAAGATTCTACCAATCTAGGAATCAACAAACACCACAAGATTCTAGCAATCTAGGATTCAACAAACACCATGTTTCTAAGAATCTAGGAATCAACAAACGCTACTAGATTTTAGCAATCTAGGAATCAACAAATACTGCTAGATTCTAGGAATCTAGCAATCTTTTAACTTATCCTGAAGCTACGGTTCCCACATCAAAGTCTACTGCTAAAATCCAGGAGTTAATAAACACTCAAGGCTCTGCACAGTGGTGCAACGCATGGTGTGCACCTTCAAACATAAAGTTAAGTGCTGTCAAAAAGACTGGGCCCGAAAACTCGAGTATAACTTAGGGGCCTCCAAACATCACTTTCCTTAAGGGCCTGACACTGCTCTGTTACGTCACTGGTTCCACAACGTAAGGATTCAGTAACCGTAGCGAACGTACCTCTGGATGTGCTGATAACAGTTCATCTACAACTGCATTAAAGTATTTAACCTAAAATGGAAAAGTACACAAAGTCATGAAAGACGTATACAATTTCGCCAGCTACAAATACAATCCGACTTTCTCCTGTTCCTTCATTATTTCTACTGACATTATGCAAAAATAAATGCAGGAAAATCTAATTCTAATAAATATCTAATACAATAAAGTCTAATATAATATAATTTAGATTTGTAAAAGAATAACGCTCATAAGAATACTGAGGCTTAGGCTCTGGCCAAATGGCTCGATTTTTCACTCGAGTTTTTACTCGACAAAAAATCGAGCAAAAAATCGAGCCGTTTGGCCACCTTGTTGAGCTGTAGCTTCCATTGCATTCACAGACGCGTGGCCTAGGGCTATAGAAATGGAGATGGGCACCGCCCTATGCGCCATTGGGAGCGGGAAAGGACTCTGACTTTTTTGCTTGCATAAAACAAGAAAGGCTGTTTCTCTAAAGCTTTGCAGGGCAACGGAGCTTGAAGCCAATGCAGTAATGTCAATACACACTTCAAATGGCTTTTTAGGGAGGCAATGATACGCCTATCTTTACAGAGTGAGTATGCCATGATCGACCAAGTAGGAGAAGAATTTCTGGTTGAGGACATTTTCAGAAACGGTTTTTATAATTTATCCAACAACACCATTGACTACCTAATTCGCATCCAGCTAAAGAGCTACTACCAGTGATTCCTAAGTTTTTGCAAGAGACTCCAGATCGTAACACAACGCAAAATGAGATAAGAGGTGGCATTAAGATAAAAGGAAGAGGAAAATTAAGGGAGGTAGAGTGAAAACGGAAGGAAGAAAAGTGGTTGACGATTCCACAGAGGTGATGTAGCTTTTATGTGTATGAAGAAAATCAGTGGGTCGATGAAAATCGAAGTGTAAGGAATTCATGGAAAGAGAATAAATTTTAGCAAATAATGAGCAGAGGCGAAATTGCATCTCATCAACAGAAATATAAATGAATATAGAATATATAAATGAATATAGAATACATAAATGAATATAGAATATATAAATGAATATAGGATGCATATTAATGATGAACATTCAATGCATATTAATGATGAACATTATATCAAATAAATGCTGAAAATGGATACGTAAAGTAAAAGCTGAATGATTACATCTTCATTGCCAACTGTGATCTGGGGCCTCTTCGTAGCCGTCATCTTGGCATTGTTTGCTTGTGATGTATTAACAGTCTGACAATATACTGTGTCTCTTGGGAGGAACACTCTGGTACCTTGCAGCGGTTGCGGCAGCACGTGGCGTCCGTAAGCAATGCTCCTTGAAGAAAATGGGTCCTGAAGCAAGTGGCATCCTGCTAGGCGCATTGGGCCTGCCTGCAGCGCTGGGTGAATGATGTGTCTTGTTGGGCGTGATGGGTTAGTGTCTTCACTCCTTGCTTGATTTGTGGGGCTACTGGGGCCCTTATCCTAAGAGAGAGAGAGAGCAAAATTTTATGCAGGATTCCTTGCGTATTGATGAAAAGACATTTTCAACCACAATATTGTGTGCGTGCGTGCCTGTAAATTGCAGGGGTGTTCATACCAGGAGGCCGGGATACTGCCCCCCCCCATTTTTTTCAATAGGAAAAAGTTATTTTCACTTTTCTACACCTTTTTTGCCAGAAGAAGGTACCATAAACGACCATTTTCTATTAGTTTATACTCTAATAACTTTGAAAATGATGCTGTAGCCAGCACAGATATGCAGAATTCCAAGATTGGCCTTGACCTTAGTGCTCAGGCCACTCTACATTGAAAGTTATATCGACGCCCTTGAATTGTCCTCAATATGGGTGCTTTATTTGAAAATAAAGATTAAATTGTAAGTAGCACACTTAACGCGAACTCCGTGGCTCTGAATCTTTCCTCACTGCGAGTGTTCACAAGAAAATGCAAAGCGAATGTATGTTTTAAATATCAGTCCGTTTTGTACAAAAACTAGAGAGATAGATAGAGAGAGAGATAGATAGATAGATAGATAGATAGATAGATAGATAGATAGATAGATAGATAGATAGATAGATAGATAGATAGATAGATAGATAGATAGATAGAGGTTCCTAAACAGCTGAGATATAGCAATTAATATTCGGATAAGGGATTGGTTCCTCTTGTATTCATTACCGTACTTCAATTGCATTCATTCTTTCTTCAATTTCATTCAACTTCATAATTCTTTACTCTTACTCTTATTGACTAATATCGGCCATCTTTCTTAGCTGCTGTTGCTGCTAACTCTGTGCATAATCCACTTCAATCGAGATTCAGATTACAGAGAGATCAAAGAACATAACCATGACTGTCTCCTAAAGCATATCCTATTATCATCGAGACAGTTCCTAACTTATTTTACTCTTTCACCCGAAACAAAACTTACCTCTGACCTCACACCCTGTACATTATACACTTTACTCAAGACCAGCGCCACCGAGAAGAGGGCAGGGGGAAGGCAAATTGCCCCAGGGCTTCAAGGTCCAAGGGGCCTTATAACACCAAATGCTTGAAGGTCTCAATGGCTTCATAGAGTAAATCAGTAGTAATTTCCAAAGTTAATTTCTATACCCTGAAAATTTTCTGCTCGCTTCGCTCGCAAGGGTCCGATCTTTCCCTTTTGCCACGGGGCCTCGGAACTCTCTCACCAGCCCTGCTTAAAACCACAGAAGAGAACAATGAGATCAATTAACTATGGAAAGAACTCCTGTCCAGGTGAGGCTGATCTCAAATTATCACCCAAAATTGATCTCCTCCTATATGAGGAGTCAATGAGATTTTTTCTACAAATAGACAATATTCAGAAAAACAAACGCCATACATTTTCTTGTGAACACTGTCAGTGTGGAAAGACGCAGAGTCACCGAATCCTCGCTATGAGTGCCAATTTCCTCTTTATTTATATTCTAGGTACCCGTACTGAGGACAACGGCAGCCTAATAAACACAATAGTGTACTTGAAAATTGAGCTAATGAGACCGTGAAGTGCTTGTAAAAGATAGGAACCGGTTATTCATCAATGAGCGATTGATGATCTCACATCCACCTTTACCTGTTGTCCTTCTCCAGGCATGCCATAACCCCTAACGCAATGGCTGTGGTATAAGAAAACTAAGGTAGCAGTCATAAAATATCTGCCAGATGGGGGTGCTTGATATTTAGATGGGCCATGAAAAATTTTGCCATACCTTTTCGGAGCTACGAAAAAATGAGGTCCATTTTGCGGGGTCATTGAAAATTCAGCAAAAAGGAATTCTTAAATTTAAAAAGTGGCCAGATGATTTGCATTTGGTACTAGCAAAACTTGCATATGAACGAAAATCAGGCTTTAATTGTAATGCACTCTGAAAACTATGTTTCATAGGGTCATGAAAGATATCCTGGTTTTGCTATTGGGCCACAAACAACAGAATTAGACTCTAGGGTGGGCCATAAATTATTTTGGTAAATTTTTGGAAAATCATCCACCGCCGTACAGAAGATACTTTATGCTTGCTCCCTAAAGAAGTCTTGTAGCTCTACCATACGCTCGTGGGGGGGGGAATGGGGGTAAATAAGCCAAGTTTTGGATGGGGACTTGCCAATCTGATCCAAAATATGGACCCTTAATTCCGCACACGTTTGAAATAATTGCTACCCATAACTCCGCCCATGTTTGAAAAAATTGCTATCCATAATTCGGCCATGTCTGAATAGGGTGACCCATTAAGAACACATTACAATTAAACCATATGTTTAGAGGGCAGCTTTGGCTAGTCACAAGAGTTTAAATTTCTATTTTGATATTCATTTTGTTAGCACTAAGTTTCCAGCCTGGTCATTTTGTAACATTTTTTCCAAAATGAACCCCATAATTCTGCATGTTTCTTGAAATATTACCTATACTTCCGCACATGTTTCAGAAACTGATACCCATAATTCCGCAACTTTCAGCAAAAAGGTAAAGGTCTTATTAATGAGGACAGATTAATGTGTTCTTGATGGGTCACCCTATTCAGACATGGCCGAATTATGAATACCAATTTTAGGTACCCCTAAATAATGGCATGTCCCCGTAACTCGGGCCTATCAAGTTACCCCCCCCCCCGAGATGACACGACGAAAGCTGTAGAAATTTATGGGATTATTTTGTGCATATCAAAAGCAAAGCAGAAACAGAAGAGACTAAACTGAATTCGAGAAAGAGAACTTACATCAGCCCGATGAACCTGGATTATGTAACGTGCAACACTCGTGAAGCCACCAGGGCCGCTGTCATCTTTACAAATCAATGGATATTGGTCCATTTCTGCCAGCGCCTGATTCATTTCTGCTATGTCACTAAACATAACCAACCCTGCCAAGTAGAACAGAGACAATTGACTTTACGTGAGAGCAGACAGATTATAGACAGTACACGATTTTTGATAAGAAACAAACTCTCTGGCTTCAGCTTGGATGTCTCTTAATATTTCGTCAAATCCAGTCTTAAATGTTTCCTAAAAGTTTCTTACATTTAAAGACTTCCAATGACAATAACAAATCAGATTAGGCAACTGTGGTGCAAGAAATGGGATGTTCAGGTTTTGTCAGGCACGTAATGGATGTTTTTTCTATTTTGTTTCTCGTTTGATCAAAAATTATCTTTAAAAATGTTTCTTAAATGTTTCCTAATTCTTGCCTAATTTCAGCCTCATGTTTCTTATAAATATGGTTCTTATGAGAAAAAACACGTGTAATCAAGCTATAGGACAGCTAATACCTTGCTTCGCAGAAGCCCGCAAAGCATCGGCTCTGTTTAACAATCCAAGTCGAATTCTGGGTTGAGGAATTGCTTGAGTTGTCGTGCCATTGGTTGGAAAGGGCGCTGAGTTCTTCGACTGTGTGCCAGGTGGCTCTACTGCAGATTTGGCATCAGCTAAAAGAGGGAAGATGTGTAATTTTGGCTATACAAGATCCACTGATCAACTTTGCATTCAAATTTCATATCTAAACACAAACACCCAAATTGGATGCTTACATGAATGCAGTGATATAGAAGTAAATCGATAGCTAGGGGGGCTCTACTGATAGCTAGGGGGGATCTTTTCTTGCATCTCTCTTAATAAGAAACTCTGAAGTTTATCCATGCAGTTATACAAGAAAACGATAATGCCATCCAATAAATAACGTAGTTTTAATACCGCATATCCTGTGAACTAAAAATTTCTCGACACCTTTTTAAATCTTTTACAACAGAACAATAATTCTTATATGCTCTTATTTGCAAAAAATTTACAGAGTTGGGGGCTGCAACCCCGCCCCCTCCCCCGCTCTTTCTGCTACACCACTGCCTTTGACGCACTAACGGCTACATATCAAATAGCCTTTAACAAAGCGATCAGTTTACGATGATTGAAAAGAGCAGAACTTACAGTGGAGTTTGTCAAAGACGCTTTTAACCAGCCATCTATCAGACGGCACAGGAATACATGCCCTGTAGGCAGAGGCATATCGTTCTTTGAAAAGCTGCAGTAGCATTCGTGGGCTGTAATTCGACGGAACATTCGATACAATCAATGAATTTTGTAGAATCGAATTCGGCTGCAGCCCGGAGGTACTGAATACCAAATGATGTAACGGCGTCATTCCAGTTATCGAGATACAGCAAATAGCTTCGTTGAATAAGGATGGATCTGAAACGGGAGCCATTTTTATACAAGAACACCGAATAAATATATTCCTTTTTCATAAGAGCCAGCAAAACTGAGGTTCAGGCTGGCTGTTCCTAATTCTTCCAGATTTTGAGGCTGAATTGTTCTTAATTTGTTCTTAAATCAGTAGCGTGTAATCTAACACTGTAAAGGATGCTACACTCACCTGAATGTTCCCATTCAATGACTGCACGCAGAATTACAAGGGCAGCTTGAGAATTATTCGTCCAAACAGCGGTGATAAATGGAGTACAACTGAGACTATCCTTTTCTTTCAGCTAAAAGATTTTTCTCCATTTACGAACAAATCAGTAACAACTAAATCTACAACCAATCTGTTCGTACTATTCCGAAATACTGGACAGCAAGGCAGCATAAATTCGCCACAAAATACAAAAAGTTTGAAAGCAATAATGAAAAATTGGAAGATGGAAAAAGGTTAATTTCATAGAAAAGTGTTATTCTAATATCTTAAGATAAACTTGTAATTAGAAAATTGATTTTTATTAGCTCATTTTAACTACACTAACTGTAAATAATTTAGCTACTAAGTTTACTATTTTCAGAGAAGAAGTACGCCATACCATTGCAATGACCTCTTTTCTAATCGCTTTACACTCCAGCAGCTTTCTTAGCATATAAACATCGTCTTTATCTACACAAAAGTGAACACGGCTGTGCCAACATTTATACAATATCAATTTCGATGAGCGAGGTAAACTCTTTTCGACCCTGTTTATGTGTGATCGGATCGAAAACTATCTGAATAGCTTTGGATCCCACCTCTATCTGATCCCGTGTACATGAATCATTTTCATAGTGCTCGTGTACGATAGAAAATTGTTCGGATTCAAAGTTATCCACTTATGAAAGTGAGCCTAAAAGTTTCCGGATAGTGGATCTCAAAGTATAAGGATACACCTGGGCCCGTATAAGCCCAAGGGCTACCTGTACCAATATCTATCCGGATAGTTCTGAATACGATCTCGTGTAAACATGGTCGTAAAAATTCTATTGCTGCATGGCAATATCTACACTAAGGAATGTACAAATAATAGCATCCTACAGAATTAGAACAAAGAACATTCTACTAAATACTAGGCCAAAGAAGGAAAAACAGTTGAAAGTATGAAGAAATTTTAACTGGCTGATAAATGAAGTCTACTTAGAAAACAGTGACTACGAAACACATGAAAGATTTAAGTAAAATTCAAAACAAGAATTGATGGAAGGGCTCCATCACAGGGTTCATACCCAATACGTCAATTAAAATTCCCAGACTATTCCCTGACTTTCCTCTGACCGATAGCCAAACACACCCACTTTTTCCCTGACCCAAATTCAAACATTTATAATAATAGGTAAGGAAAATGAAGCCTGTACATACATTTGCATAGCACTATGCAAAGTGATAAAATTCGCATTTACTGACAACAAATTGAACAGCTACTTTGCGACCACCCATCCAAAGAGATAATGAAAACAATATGTGAACTAAATAATTTGTGTTCTCTGACTTTTCTCTGACTTTTCCCTGACTATTCCAAGTTTTCTCTGACTCTTCGTAAAATGGCCTATTTATTTTCCAGGTTTTCTAGGTTTCCAGGTTCAGTATGAACCCTGAATCACTAAAAAAATCAATATTGACAAGAAGCGACTTTATCCACATGTATAACAAACCATTATCAGCTGATGGTGAGAGGTTTCCAGCACATAAATGTAAAACATTTTGGTTTCCGCTGTATTTTTCAGATAACCACTCTTCAATTTGTCGATCGTCATTGTGCGAGGAGCAGGGCATGACGTCACTTCCGTCTGACCGCGACATGAAGCAAGATTCGATTTTCTGTAAAGCTTCGTCGAATGCCTTTCTATCATTCTTGAGGATCGAAGGTGCCAACACAAGAGATTCGTGAACTAAAAGAAAAAGTATAATACTTAATGTCTTCTGCATTTGACTAAAAGCTCGTGTCCACCATTATGGGCTACACCAATGCCAACTATATTATCCATAATGGCGGGCACAAAATGTGAAAAAGATGCTACTGCGAACTTGCAATCAAGAATCAACAACTTTTAAGAGAATAAATCAGGCAAACCATATTCTGTAACCATATCATATCACATGTCATGTAATGTGATAAATCAAGTCATGCCAGATATGTCACATCATATACAACGTCATGTCACATGTCATATCACATCATATCATTTCATACATCACGTCATATCATGTCATATTAGGTCGTATCAGATCATACAAAGTCACAATATGTCATATATCATGTCATATCAAGTTTTTGCATGTCATGTAATAACACATTATATCACGTAATGTCACATCATATCATGTCGCATCATGTTATGCCGTATGATGTCACATAACATAATGTCATATCACGTGATATAATGTCATGTCACGTCATACTTTGTCATGTAATATCAGGCAAGACATCACATATAATTATTCTCCATGATTCCAATCGCACCATTTTAACCAGAAATTAACCACGACTACAATCATGACTATAAAGCACTATACCTGAAAGAGCTAGTTCATACGATGAGATGTACATGACCCGAACCTATGCATAAAGCAGTTTGAGTTGCTAAGTTCATCCTCGGCTCAACGCATGAAACCACACAAACATATGGGCTTGAGCCATAATCATGCAGTTCATTGGTTCAGCACTGGCTCATCCCCTTCGGCCGTGCCATTGCTGAACTAATGCTATAATAGGTTTGGGTCATCTGTGGCTCATCGTATGAACTAGCCCGAAGAGTCTTACCAGCAACAAATGTTACTGTTACTTCATCTTTGCTATCAGTGCCATAGTTAGCTTCGATCACTTTCAAAATCCTAAATGGCAAAGACTGGACCGTGCCAGATTGCCGTAAACATGAGCCGAATTTGATTGGAAACAAGCAAGCGTTTCTATCCAATAGAATTAAGGAGTCATGCATATTAATATTAATTAATTGTGGCGCCTTAATAATTTGGTCACCACGTCGCTTCCAGGTCTGCCTCGTTGCTCTAGTACTAGCCGATTCCTTTGCCACTTCAACTGAAACATCAAGCATGCAACGCTTCGAACACACAGATTCAAACTCAGATGTAATGTTGCTATCACTAACAAGAATTTCCTTCTCAGTCCGATGGTTTGTTGAATTACAAGTGAAAACTGTACTATTATCTTCTTGAAAGCCTTCCGGCTGTACTAGAAAGGCTGCTTGATTCGACATTTTGTTCAATAACATAGCAAGTCCTTGCTTCGTAGCAGCAACTGCAACTGCTTTGTATCCATTATACTGCTGCTCGCTTCCATTGGGGTCAACAACACAAGATGGGACATACCGAATGGCATGCGCATAACGATCCTTGTTTATAAGACACTCGTTTGAACTGTTCATTTGAATCTCTGATGAGTCACATACTTTTGTAAGCGCTGCTTTGAAACAAACCTTAAGTCTTTTCTCTAAAGCATCTTGTTTAGAGTGAGGGCGGACAACAACATAGTTACCGTCCAAGCCAACAACAGATCCAAAAGTGCACGCACGCTCCTCGAGGAATATAACTTCATCAGATGACCAGTCAAGCCTTCTAGCATATGTGTGACTTGATGCTAAAGGTAATACACGATTTCATTTATTATCAACCAATAATTTGGGCTGACTCATAAAAATGACGACCAAAATATTTTTTTTTTAAAATGGGAAATATCAAATAACAGAATACGACAAAAAATTTAACATAGTACACATGAATAGCACGAGACATAGTAAAAATTCATAAAATGACGAAAAAAGACATAAAAAGCAGAAGATATAGTAAAAAGGACATAAAATGATGAAAAATAACTTGTTGACTTATAACCATAATAGTTATTATTCTATTTTATGTATGTATTAGGAAACGGAGCACATTTACCGGGGATATGAGGGGGAAGTGTCCTTTTCACTTAGGTCAAGGAAAGTCAGGGAAACTTGCAATGGTCCTGGGAAAAATAGTATTTCCTTAATTCATAATGTAGGCCAGGAGAAAGATTTCATTTGAATTCATTTCACTGAAGTATTTAAAGTTCCCTACCATCCTGACAAGATTTCGGAGATTATGTAAGCCTATAAAGTTATCATATTTGCAAATGTCCCCATCTGTAGCGCCATGGTACTTTGGTCCGTAGAGTGTTAATAATCACTTTCAAGGTTTATATGGGCTTTTGAAAAACATTTAACCCGGTGTTTGGTTTAAAAGCACAAATCCTCTCTCAATCTAATCGTGAAAATCTATATTTTTTCCCTTGACTCTTCTTGACAAACTACCTTTCCCGCCCAACCAGAGGGGTCAAGATTCGGCCCTTGACCGCTGCTATTTTAGCGAGTCGCTGACAATACTTTTGACTAGGGATCATAAACGACAAAAAACTAATCAAAATTTTTTTGGATTGATCAAATTATGAAAAGTTGAAGATAAAAGTAAGAAAAAGTCAAACTCTAATTATAGACTAAAACCTTTAAACAATTGAATGATTTTGACAAATGAAATCTTTCCTCTGACCCATAATATGGAAATGCTATTTTCCCGGGACCATTGCAAGCTTCCCTGACTTTCCTTGAATTTCGCTGACCTAAGTGAAAAGGACCCTTTCCCCCTTGATTTTCCCCAACGTATGAAACCTGAACGTATGAGCCAGTTCAGTTCAGTTTTTTAACTTTGAATTCCCACTACATAGACGTCTGTAAGAAAAAGAAAACATACTGCAATATATATATATATATATATATATATATATATATATATATATATATATATATATATTAAATAATGATCAAAACTTGAACCACAATTTTACAAAACAACATGAAAAAAGCAGGGAATTGTACGTAAGGAATTTCATACAGGAGGGACTCTCTGAATAGATAGACTGATCGATGTTAGAGCCCCCCTTAATCGAGGAGAGAGCACCCCCTTAAAGTCCTGACTTGTCAGTAAATTCCCTCCTTAACGGTCCCGCATTAAAACTGCACTTCCATAGATAGGGATCAATTACAAACTTGAAATAATATGACATTTAAGTTCCTACAAATGCGCGTAAGACAAACCTAACGAGTTCCAATGTTTATCAAATGGCTCACTGATATCACAATCGAATCCCTTGTCTAGAATTTCCACTGTGTAGTGTTTTCTTTCGTAAGAGTCATTGCTCCTGTCAGCATCGCGAATTTTCACGACCCTTCCAATTAAGGGCCCGTCTATGGAACTCTTTTTGATAACGATGGATCCAATCTCTTCCTTGCGCTCCTTCAATGCGACAAGATCACCAATTTCAAAAGTCGATTCCTGGGCAAGTCTCTGCGACTGTTTCTTGTACTTCGACGTTTTCGTCAAGCGATCCGGTGCGAGTCCCCTACGAAAGCAAATAAAATATTACGAACATCCCAATGAGGCAACTTCCAGAGTGGGTGCAATCTTGCAATTGCCCGCTGAATATTTTTTTCATTTTTTAAAATTTAACATATAAATCTTAATAACAATAGACTATACAAATATATAATATAAAATAATATAGAGTAAGAAAGAAGATTTAAAACAAACAAAAAATAGTATAATATTGCAGGCAGAGATTTCTTAAAGGAGAAGCACTCTCAATGAATAAACTAATCGAGGAGGTTTTCATGCAGAATACTATGAAAGCTGCTCTACTAGCCCTACAGATCTGATTTAATACTTGTGTGTGTGTGTGTGTGGGGGGGGGAGGTGGGGTTGG
>OLMO02000273.1:4701699-4738072 GCA_900291935.2 Cassiopea xamachana
TGGTGGTTAAGTATGAAAGAGGAACAAAAAGAGAGGAGTAACTTATTATTATCATTATTATTACTATCAATTTACTTATAGTACACTTACATATAGCTAAAGGAGGCTAATTTACACTTACTGCAAAAATTAAATGAAAGCATATATAATACTATATATAAAGATACATTAAATAAATAAATATATATATATATATACATATACATATATATATATATATTTATATATATATATATATATATATAATAACTGATGTTGCTGCACCCACAAGGATACAAATTGCACAAATAGAAAAATACACTTGTCTTTCAAGTGTTCGTTTTGAGTAATCAAAACGTATACTCGAAAGACAAGTGTGTTTTTGGTTTTTTCTATATATATATATATACACACATAGCAATACAGAATAATTTTGTATAAGAAATAATCTATATATTACTTGTGCATAACATAAGTAGCTCTAGGTCAAGAAGCCAACTTGCACTGCATATTCTACAGGGCCATTGAAGGAGACATTTGGACAGGAAATGGGTACAAGATACCCATCAACTTCCTATAGAACAACCTATTGCATTAAATAATAAAGCTAAGTCTGAAGGGTGATTTTATAGAATTATACAATACTATATTTGATTGGTAATTGCTAAAACATACCACCAAAATACTTTTCCAGACAGCGTGAGAGCAACCGAGTAAAAGTTCCCTGACTTCACATCCATAATCTCTTCATTTTGCAGCTCTTTGAAGGTTCTAGCCGGAATGGTGAGTCTTTTTATTAGGTTTGGCGTGTGATTACAATTAAACCCTAAGACAATGAAAGAAAAATATTACTATCAAAATATGAGCAAGCAGTATAGTGATGTTATCGCTTGTCTACTGAGCAGGAGATTGTGTGACTTCAAGCCATTTCAAAATGACTGCTCACAATCCAACCAGTAGTGTTGGGGAGCTGGTGGAAATGATGAGGAGCTCAAGGCAATGAAGGAATACGCTGCCCACCATACCAAGTATACTAGGCTATCAAATACAATATGGTCCTAATGATAACAATTTTTCCAAAATAATGCTTTTTCATCATAGGACAAAAGGTAAAGGCCATTCATTACTTATGCCCTATGTTGGGACTGAAGAGGTATTTTTTCTGTTACCCAACCTTATGTACTATAAAAATAATAGTTACACAATCAATATAGTGCTATTAAAAGCATTGCTACCCAATCTTTGCGAGACAAAAAAATGATATACCCAACCATAAGACTGCCCCAAAAATGCTATATTTCTTTGGCCCAAGCCTGAGGCATGAATAATGAGTGGGTCCCAATAATGCAATATAATTTATAGCATAGAAATTCTCACTCTTGAGTACCAAATAATTGGGAAGTGGGAATAAATGGGGGGATTGGAAAACTTCCTGAATATCGATAGTTATGGGTGGTTCAAAAAATGGGGGATTCAAATATAGAAATCTTTGAAGGTAAAAATGTGGGGGTTGTAATAAGTATGAGGGGTTGAGAAAAAAATCAAAAACTAACAATTTGAGAGAATGATTATTCAGTACTCAATACTACCTCAGATTCTCCACCTACCTGAAATAAATGGATCAAAGAATGAGCATATCTTTCCTGACTCTGTAACTATTGTTACCCTGAACAAATCTGAATCAATTAACTTTATCTCTTCTGCTTCAAGGCCAAGAAAACTTGCAGCAGGGTAAGGTCTAGCTTTTTCATTAACAGAAACTGTATTCCTTCTTGGAATGGTCCACCTCCAAAGCTTTTTATCACTCTTTGTAACCAAGAGAAACTCAGAATGAAGTGCCGTGATGCTTTCAAACTGGACATCTTTGCATTCCTATATTAATTAAATGCAAAATAATCAATGGAGCTTATGAGTAACAGAGACAAANAGGAACTATAATAACAGAAGTCAAGAGTTGCATATGGTTGGGTGTGATGAATGAAAATGCAATTTAAAATGAGTGAGGGAAGTCAGGGGTAGAGTAGAAGGCCATAATAGGAAGAGGAAGGTAAGGGTTGTGGGAAATATAACATGATAACTCCTATGTACAAAACAGACATGGATAATACCTCCCACTCCTTAAGATGAAAGTCCTCCTCTGCCCATAAATGTGTCATGTGGTTCATGTCTATGGACATTTTTTCACAAATATAACATGAAAATGTATTTTGAAATCAAAAGCAATTTAAAAAGGTGATATAGAGAAGGAAAGGAAAACTGAAAAGAGCAAACAGGCTTTACTTTAGAGTCAACAGCCAAATATTACTTACACTTTGAATCCATTCCAGAGAAACAGGTTGGGCCTTGGCAAAAGATGAACTATGGTTGTGAGATTCAAAGCTAGTATTCTCATCTTCTGAATTGTTTGTCTGGGTAGCAGATGCTTGGGATGGTTTTTGCATGAATGAAAGCTTGTCTGACATAGATCTAAAGCCAGGTGGATACTCATATGGCCTTTTTCTGCTTTGTCTACTGCTCAGTGAGATTGAATCAGCATCTACTGTCATTGGCATCTCTGCAAATGTTTGGTGAGTGCTGTCTATGCCAGTTGATAAATCACTGTCTGGCAATAGGCTCCCAGTTTCAATTTCAGCAGTTGGGCCAAATGTAGGAAATTGATCAGATGTCATCTGTACATTGTCTGCACCTTCAATTATCATTGGTGATGGCTGACTTTCCTCATCCTATAATGGAAGAATCAATATCCACATAATTAAATAATGAAAATCTTTCCTCTGTTAAAGGTACATAGGACATGGGTAGAAGAAGTGAAACATAGTCAAAAATATGCTGATGCAGTGAAAGCTACAAGCTTTCCATGGGCAGCTATGCAAATTCAGCTTTCCACTCCATTACTAAATTTCAAACCCCAGAAAAGAAGGCAATGGGTGCCACTCATCAAGGTCAGATGTGACTTGGCCAGGGTCCAAAACCACAACCTCCCTTCTTTGAGACAGCTGCTAATTTTACAGAATATCATAGTAAGAGACTCTATTTACAACTGATAGAACAATCTTCAGCTAGAGTTAAAAATGCAATAATACTACTGAATCCCACATAGGCCCTGCAATATTTGATAAAATACTAATGGAAGAACTGTCCATTAGATACAATTATAGCAGAAAGATTAATCAATTTAAATAGAAAAAACAAAATCCCAAAAAAGAAACTGTATAAATGCTCAGCAGACCTGTAAATTTCCTGGAAGTGTCACACCATCCATCAAGTTATTACTGGTACCTACGCTATTATCTCCAAGCACTGATAAAACACTATCATCTAAAACTGGCAAGAGAAGTTCTCCAAACCTCTCTGTTGGCTGATCATTTTCAGTTCTAACATTCTGTTCTTCACTTCTGCCTCCTTCTAAGCCTAATTCAATCAGCTGAGAAAACTGTCTCTCTAAGCCGTGCCCATAATTTTGACTTGAAGAGTGACCTTGCACTGGAAATAAACTTCCCACACTTCCTTCTGTCTCTTGAATCTTCTGTCGTTTTGGTTCATTTGAGAAATCCCCTAGCAAACTGAGATCTGAAGACAATTTATCCCCATTACTAGTTGCTTTCGGACCATCATCAAATGCAGCAACATTTGATGCCAAATTAATGCTTGCAATTTTATTTCCTTCCCTATCATTGGGGATAGATGCATTTTGACTGCTTTGATTCTTCTTCCTTGTTCCTAGTAAAAGCAAAAATGCAACTAATATAATAAAAATTGTCAAAAAGCAATGGCCACCAGAAATATAAGGATTTGGTGCAGCTGAATTATTCACAAAAGAAATTTGATCAACAAACTGATGAGATAGTAATATGTTAGAACATGAAAAATTCTTGCACCTAAATAGGTTCTTCCTGCAAGTGGTCGCTAGCTTTGAAGGAATAGAAGGTCATCAAATGCTCCTATTATGTCACTTTATCCCTTGTTGCACAATCAATTATGCATAATGCTAAGTCCAAATTCAGTTTTGCTGCATACCTCCTTAAGACTTTGATAGTGATACTTCACTGCTTTTTCTTAGCTTATCAACCTCTCTAATCATGCATAATGGCCCTACTTTTGTTCATAGATTCCAAATCTAACCCTATAGCATTTGTGAATTGCTTTTCTCTACCAATTTAACTCTTACCCTCCCCTCTCTGATTATGCAGAGGCATTCTACACATAACAAACCATAGATATGGCAAGTCCAGCAAAAGTAGGCCTCTTTTGTCCTAACAAAAATCAAGAAGCATGCTACATGAAACTCTTGATTAAATAGTAACACTACTACAAACACTGTAAACAGCAATTTCTATTTATTTTTCCTCAGTGAATCTTGCCAGGGTTAATCATTAGTCTGGAAGGTCTTTCTATAAAATCATCAAAACTAGAACCAACAAAATATTGTAATACAAAGCCAAAAAGACACAATGTCACTGATTTCCAAATTTGGCATGAATGGTAGTATCCAGGACAGTAATTATACATGATTTTCACTCATGCTGGGGTTTTTGCATGCTTTTAGGCATAGGCATGTGCAATCTCATGAATCTCTTGGCATGGACTGGAATTAGCTGTTCTAAAGCAAGGCTGTCCAGCCCTTTCTCATGGAAAGCTATTGTCAAAATCAGGATACATCAAGGACCAATTGTAAACTTTGACCACTTTCTATACCTAAATTGAAATATCAACACACTATCTAACAAGTTTGACCTCAACTTAGGTAAAATTTGGCTACATTGTAATATCAGTACTTAAAGAATTTAATCATACATTGTATTTAATCCATCCATTGATACACTGCTTTCTATTTTACATTGGTTGTAACATTACCATACTTGTAAACTGGGATTCATCCAGGGTGCATTGCATGTTGATCCTAAGCCAGACATTTTTATCAGTTTTCTCCTACTACACCATGACAAAGCTAACCTTAAAAATGGTGTGGCCTAGTCATATGACAAAGTTTTCATGGCTTCTTAAATGCTGGGCCATCTTCACTCAGAAGTCTTCCATTGAGCATATTTCAAATAGGCAAAATTCTCATATATAATACCATGAATGTATGTAAAGGTCAAATGTATTGGGGAAATAATCTCAAAACTTCTACCAGAGAGGGAAAAGGGGGTCTGGGGGCTTCACCCTAGAACATCTATTTGCTAGACACACCCTTCTGATTGTTAGAAAACATAGGAAACTGAAAATATATGCTCTTTTGATATTAGCCTGAGAAGGATGTAAAATTGTGATCCAGTAATGTTCCACACCATCAGCCTGTCCATGATATGTCAATGTATTTAGAAATTCAACTACCCAATGGATTTCCTGTGACCTAAAAAACTGAGACATGAGGGACTTTTTTCATGTGCCAAGGTATTTTTTCTAGCTCATGTCAGGCATATTTTGGCCTACCTACATGGAATGCAGCCTGGAGATTCATTTATCCTGCTGTATCCTGTTTGGGTTGCAGTGGCTGTGGTTTATTACTAGACACCTTGACTGCAAGTATGTGAGGTGGCAAGATTTAGAGCTAAATATAACCTGGTGATGCCCCAACAAAACAGCAACTACATACTAAATATCAACATTTCAATAAAGCAATACACTGTGTAACTACCCTTTTGAGCAACCCCTTGTGACTCCTTCTGAGTCTGCTACTACCCTGCCAAAGCTCCAAAACTGCATAGAACCACCGCAAAATATACTGAAAAAACATCTTGTATTACATAACTAATGCTTGGCACCTTCAAATCTTCATACATTTTTTTAACTTTTGCATGGGGTCCACTAAATGTATTGATTTCATACAGAGCGCCGCTAACAAACCGTAACTTTGTATTTCTATGCAAAATACAAAAAACAAAAAATCAGAGCCAATACTAAATCATGGAAATCACACCATGCTCTATGTCTAAATTTCTCCCTAGAAGGTAAACTTTACGTCCTAGGTTACTCTTCAACGCTGGACTTCCACCTTTATGCGAAACAATCGCATTCTTGGAACCGACTCCAGTTCCAAAGTTGCGCTAATTAATTTGAGCGAATTCACAGGACAATATATAATGCTTTCAGCTTTTTTCTAACGAAAATAACGGAAATTAGCATGCTGGGACTTTCTATTTACAAACTATGCTTCTAATCATAACACGTCTAGTCTATATTAAAACACAAATTTGACCTGAAGGGAAACGAAACACAATACCCTCACCTGATAAGCTTTCCTTTGCATAATCATCTCTTTGAACAATTTTGTATCTGCAAGCTTTGCCGTTATTCAAAACTATACCAAGATATGGTGGACTAAACGCGATACTTTNTTTATAATTGTCGCATCAAATGGCAAACTTCTGACGACACTCGAGTTGCCATTGCTAAGGACTTTCACCCGATCCCTCTCTACTTTTTCACCGCCAGCACCAATTAGTTCCTCTAGAATAATGTCGGGTAGATCTCCTGTACTGGAAGTTTTTCGCAAACGTAAGGTTAGCACAAACGAATGTTTCCCGGCTGCCATAGCCGTACCAAGGAAATGAAATCAGAAGTATACCTGCAAAGTTTACTACATTGAATTGAATGGATAACTGTCGTTATGTCAGCCTCACTAAACCATGATGGGGGGCATCGAACAGTTGCAGGGTGGCCAGACTTGGGATTCTATCACAAGATCTTGGGAAGTTTTGAAGGTGACGGGATTTATTTTTCCGAAAATGACTTTGGTATATATCTTAAGAATTATAGACACTGCTCTGGAAAGTTTCTTGTCAATATTTTTAACTTATTGCAAAACCATCCATCAGGCACGCCGGAACGATAATGGGGCAAGGGGGCCAACAGGAGCAAAAGGGCACTAATTTGCATGGGCAACTCTTTGGGACCCAAGACACTTCTTTGAGACATCTTTTAGCAGTACCTATATTTCACACATCTATACAAATAGCTCTCCCTTCCAATCGTACTTTGCTTGTTTATATAGCTCATTTAATCTCCTTTGTATCACATCAATGTCTAAAAAGGGTTCTATTGCATTTCAAAAAGGGCACTTTTGCTCCCCCTGCTCCCCTAAATGAAATGCAGGAAGGACGCATGCTCCCCTCTGCCCCCTCTCCGGCGTGCCTGCCATCAATGTCCTCCTTAGTATTGATTGCTCTTATATTGTCTAATTACTGAACCACAAACTAGGTGTTTGACGGAAGAGCACATGCTGTAGAATTGGGGCCTTGGGCTCATCCCCCTTCCCTTTTTGTAATTCATCTGAAATAACAAGGATCAAAGGTCTGTTTAAAGTTCCTACATTCATATAATTGACAACCTCCACCATTTGCTATGTAGAAAGGATATACTTGCAAGGAGACACTAAACCAGTGCTTCTCAACCTTTTTGATCCACTTCACCCCTTTAAGAAACAATTCTCAGCTATTCACCCCCACCACGACAAATCTTCATATTATAGAAAATTAAAACTAGGAGATAATGACATAGGGTGTATACTATAACAAAGCACAAATACTGTATTTTAACAACAAAAATTCTTTTTTCACAGCATAAATGGGTGTTAGTTTAGTCTGTAATAAGCTATTACTAAATAACATAATTATCAATGCGAGCCTTGGGATTGATGTCGATCAACAGGAGTTTTTACACTTGGTACTAGCTTTGTTAATTTTAGCCGTAGGTCGCCGTCATCAATAACATTGTGAGAGGCACGTTTTTTTGTCAAAATATCTGCTACTGCCCTAAATACGCATTCTAAAAGATATGAAGTGGGGAATGGTAATAGCACGTTTTGTGCATGTTTGCTCAAATTAGGATAATTCTCAACAATCTCTTCATCCAGCCTCATGAATTGACGCTTTGCTTTGTGGACAACTTCGGCTGATGAATCATTCTGAAGATCAGCAAGCTCATTTTGGAACTGCTGCTCAACATCAACATCAACATCAACGTCATCCAGGAAAGCCCATCTCACTCAGGTCTACGAATCTCTGCGTAAAGTCTGTCACCATAATTTGTAAATGATTCGTGATCACATTCAAGACCCTCTCTGAAACATCATCGCATGAACTCAAACGAACGAAGTTCACAAACTCGCGCCAGGATAACTCCACTCTGTATTGACTAACTCTAGTAACAAACCCGAATATTTTAGTTTTTGAATCCAGAAGGGTCTTATTTGTACCTTGCCGATTTACATGCAGTTCTCAATTGAGAGATTTATAACGATCTGAAATGACAGGAAACCCGTATTATACAGCTGACACCAAACTATCTGCCCAATAACAACTTCACTCCTTGGTATATAATTCACCCCCAATTACCCTTTTCAAAAGTTCACCCCTTGGTATCTCGAATTCACCCCAAGGGGTGCATGTGCACCCCGGTTGAGAAGCACTGCACTAAACCTTTGCTCAGACGGCCACGCCCTCTGACTCCTTGTCACATGTATACAAATGTAGTTGTACTTATCTTGCTATTTCAGTATAATCATATTACATATATTACATTAACGTGTTCAGAGCCTACCTTCTAAGGCTAAGGGGACATTTCTATGATAGCAAAAGAAGTGGTGCACCCTCCGACCTTGAGAAGATGCTGAAATACACCGTGAGGGGAGCCTACCTTGAGGTGGCACGTGCCCACCGGGAAGGACGCCACTAAGTATTAGCAAAATGTGACGGATAAATGACGTCATTGCAAATATGTAACCTTGGGAATTTTATTTTTAAAACAATGGATTTTTCGAGCCTTAACTTGGGGAATTTATAGAATTTCAATCTGTCAACCCTGAACAATTGTGACATTCATACAGTAAAAACTTGCACATAAGAGCCTTCAACTAATAAGAACCTACAGCCTGAAATTGTATATTTTGACTTCAAATAATTAGAGCCTTTTCAGTCTGACATTCCAGCTAGGTTGTTATAAATTGGTTATTTTTTCCACTGGGAAATAAGCTCAGTCATTTTTGCCAATCAACCCTTTTCATGGACCTTACAATAATGGTGCATGCATCAATAAGATGGGAAGTTTCATACAAGTACTTTGATATATAAAGCTTTAGGAGGTTAAGTATATTGTCATAGTACTTGTATGCCAAACGGTCAACTATCCTTTTTCCTAGCATGTGCATTGGATCCTGTATTAAGAACCATGACCCTGATTACTGGAACTACCTCATCATATAAGAACACAAGCAGGCTCATTTCAAAACTATAGGTTCTTATGTGCGCGTTTTTACAGTACCAATCAAAACAAGCTTCGTGCAGGGTATTTCTGTGGGGGTTCCCAAGTCCCCCTAGGGTTCCGCCAGCACAGTCCAGGGGTTCCAACAGGAGTTATAAAAGTGCTACGATCGACAGTTTATTTTTATCAAGAATTCCTGCCAATAATGTTGCGAGACTTTGTCTGAAAAGCATCGAGAAGCGTGTTTTGGTGGTAAATGGTATACTCTCTTTGCGAAAAAACTGATGACACATGGTTTCCAATAATTGAAAAGTATTTTGGAAGCATGTTCAGAAGGCTTCAGTTCACATTTCCAGAAGGAGCAATTTTATATTTTGCGTAGATCAAAAGCTATCAACATTAAAAGAAAAGATGGATAGCTTATAATGTCGATAACTTTTGATCTACGTCAGATATACAAATTGCTCCTTCTGGAAAAGTGAATTGAAGCCTTGTGAACATACTTGTAAAGTATTTTTCAATTATTCGATACTATACGCTATCAGTTTTTTCGCAAAGACAGTACACCTTTTACCACCAAAACATGCTTCTCGATGCTTTTCGAATGAATTCTCGCAACATTATAGGCAGGAATCCTTCGATGGTGATTCCTTTGTTAGCCAATCAAGACTTGATGCCTGTGCTGTCCAAGGGTAAAAAAAGGTTAAGAACCACTGCTCTAGGGCTGGACAATGCTTAATCTAGAGTAGCATAGGCGTCAAATCTTGATTGGCTAACAAAGGAATCACCATAGAAGGGTTCCTGCCAATAATCTCGCAAGAATTCATTCGAGAATCACCTTCGCTGGTGATTCCTTTGCTAGTCAATCAAGATTTGACGCCTATGCTATCTAGAGTATAACCATGAAAATAGTAGACGGACTCTGCAAGAGTACAAGCCAAAATTGAGGACTGGTAACTTGCAAAAGCTGGCAAGTCATTCCCTGGAATCCTCGGATATCAATGGCGGTACAAAAACATTTTCAAAGGGGGAAGACAACAGGAAACTCCGGCAAATTTGTAAAAAAAACAACGTATCAAAAATGTATACAAAAATAGCCCAGCAACAAAATAAATTTACACAACTGGAGTCCTGAGTGACTGTAGTACTCCACTATACAATAGGAAGCAATCATACAGTTAGCAACAAGGTACGAAGTTACTATCTAGAAGAACTAAGGTTCGAAATCAGGATACTGGCTCTGTTTCAAAACTCCCATAATCTGTTGGACGGAAATCGACACTTTGAAGAGAAATAAAAATCGCACGATATACATAAATGCAAAACTACCATTCATTTCAAGAAATAGCCACACCACTCTGTGATGAAAACAAAGCAGTTTGTTCACTGGAGCTTTTTGTGTTGAGATCATCAGCAAAATTTGCGATCTGTTGGATGGAACGATGCGAACAAGTCTTGAAACAGAACCTAATACTAGAATCTGGCTGGTGCATTCAGTCGATGCCCGGAGAAAAGTGCGATCGCACGTCCGTGTGTCTGCACGCTTGCAAAAGCTACAGCACGTGCGAAAGATCGCCCGTGCCAATATCACCATCAATGATACAATCGCACTTTTCAAATGCGACCTTTTGCATATCATCTTTGGTTGGCCCTCTATTACTCTACTGTTCTCAAAGTTCTAATATTTTGTACTATGATGCTTTTAGTATAAAACCTAAAAAAATATCCAATTTTCGTCATGCCATGTATCTCTGATACTATGGTCTTGCATTGCACATACAGCTCAAAATAATTTAGAGCTATAGCTCGTACAAAAACAAGCGCATGTACGATTTGACGCTCGTATACAATTAAATTTCGGGCATGGACTGTACAATGGGATACCATTAAGGATATAGGTTAGGCTACGTTTTCCAGAATGGTACTCAGCAACTAGTCGAAAACAATCCGATAAATTTGTTCTGATTTCCTTGCAGGGGGTTTCCCCCGAATGATCTGGCAGCTTTCAAGGTATCCCCTGATATAGATGTAATGCAACTGATGGATCTCGAAATTATTGGGGCTTTCTTCCGGGTACTCCATACTATTTCTTGAAGTGCCTGAAAATATTTTACAAAACATTTCCTGGCTCCTATTTCAAACAGGGTCGTGTTTGGGATAAGGTGTATGAACTGGCAAAAATTATCCTACTTTGTCTACAATACCGTTCGTTGATCCACTTCAAACAGAACCTGACAATGCGGCTAGGGCAGGGAACTTCTTCGGCTGAGAGCCATTAAAGCCTCATATTTCAAAATGTATTTCATGAGCGCCATAAAATATATTTAACAGTAAATACGACTAAATGCATGTACTACTTCTAACAAAATACTGCAATGCCCTTGACTTCTAAGAATTATCAGTTGAGATTTTCCTGCGAGCCAGATGCAGTTATCAAAAGAGCCATATATGGCTCGCGAGCCATAGGTTCCTGGCCCCAGGGCTTTGGCATACAACTGATAATAAACGTGTCATTACATACCGTAGTTTCTTGAATAGAAGCCGCGGCTTCTATTTCTTCCTAAGAAAAACTTTTCGGCTTGCATTCGAGGGCGGCTTATATTCAAGGGCGTCTTTTATTAAATATGAATGACAAAGCTTTTGGTTTTATTCATATTTGTTGAGGATACTCTGCTGTAAAAATTTGGAATACAATTCCAACGAATATTAGGGAGCTCCCAACTATTAGTCACTTCAAAAAGAAATTAAAGGAGTTCCTAAAGAGCTGGTTAAAAATATGTTTGACCACTTAAAAACACAACCCCCTGGAAGAACAGCGTCCTAGGATATAAATTTAGTTACTACTCTTTTTATTTCTATGTATTTAGACTATTGTAAATATTACCTACTTGGAAATTTGTGTATTATGATGCAAAAAAAAGTTGAAGGGTAGAATCGTGTATAAATAATATATTATCATATCATATCATATCGTATCATACCGCGGATTGCCCTTATTGCTAAAACCTGGAATGATATTCCAAATAATATAAGATAACTGTCATCGCTAAGTCTGTTTAAAAGCCATCTAAGAAGACATTTAATGAGCAATGAAAACTAATCTATGCCCCCTCAAAAGAACGACTCCCTGTAAGATCAGCGGTTTTATTTCTTTGTTATTTTAATTTTGTTTAATTGTATGTAATTAAGTTTATATTTGTATGCTGAAGGGATATCGTTATAAATAAATTATTTTTAAAAAAGAAATTAAGCCATTGAAGTTCAAAGCCAATCACTGAACGGGGAATCTATTGCCATGCGCGAGACATGCACTATCCTATGGCACTGTCCACAATAAAGCAAGCCGAAAATATGCCTTCTACGCATGCTAATAGATTTTCGCTGGAGAATGACCACTAGCTCGTGAACATTAAGGTATCATATCCTCAGCAAATATGATGCTATTTCACTGCAAGAAAACCTCGAATCTATGCACCAAGTGCCAAGTAAACGGGGGGTCCTAATAAACAGGGAGGTTAGAAAAAATTCAATAAACGGGGTCAAAATAGATGGGTGGGGTCGGAATTTGAGAAATGGCTTTAAATGATTTTAAAACGATGGAAAGAACAACACAAATTGTCATATAGCATAGAGCTCCAATATATACAGAAGCACTCTATTTTGCCTTGAATATTGGGCGTGAAAAGTATTAACAAAGAAAGGAAATGAAATGAGGAGTTCGTTAAAAAGTAAATTTCCTAAAAAGTAATAAACGGGGGGTCCTAATAAGGTCCGGATCTATTGCAAAAAGTTGAAAAATTAATAAGCTGGGGGGGGCGTTTATTTGGCACCTGAGAGTATGGCAATTCCAGAGCTTGACAATGACGTAGAAATTGAAGGAGAGAATATAAAGATTGTATATGGCCCTAAAAAGGGTGGAATACACATTATTTACAAAAACACGCCACTTTTATTCCATTTGCACCTTCAACTTCTCCAATGAAAAATAAATGAGGCTTGTAAGCAGGGGCAGCTTTTACTTCTCTCTTGAAGAAATTTTGAGCGGCTTTTATTTAGGGGCGGATTCTATTCAAGAAATACGGTATAGGAAATGAAATCACATGAGCTAGAAAAGCAATCAAAGATCTGATTAAGCATACCTGTAGCTGGTACCAAATATCTTCAAATAACAAAAGAGATAACATATACAAGCGTGATATGATTCTCCGGAAAATCACGTTTCGCATTCTGGTACACTTGGCACAAACAAATTAAGTCATTATTTTTGTGTACCTTATCGTTTTTGTACACGATACAGGTAAAAATCTACGAATTTTTTCATATTACACTAACTATAAAGAAATGGGGTTGGCACATAACAGGCAGTATTTCTACATTTCCCAACAAACAACACCGAACTTTACCAAAGCTGTACAACAAATAACTACCGTATTTGCTCGATTATACACCGCGGCTTATATCCATGACTTACATGTCTTTCTGTAGTTTATATTCAAGGACAGCTTTTTCGAACTTCTTTCTTTACCCAAAGTGCTTTTGAAATGCGGGATGTTTCAAAGTCGTGCTTTGAAATTTCAGCAGTTTCATCACCTATGAGTAACTGGGCTTTGTGTAACTAAGTACAAGACCCATAAAAATGAGGGGGGCAAACATGTGAGAATATAGGAAACAGGGTCTAGACATGTCTGTTCCTATGAAGTGCTAACATCACTTTAAAACAGCAAAACATGAGACAGGACGAGTAACTGAGTTTTAATGCAGGCCCTGCATTCACTTCTTTTGGAAAAATGATATACGCAAATTTGAAGCAACTCCAAAGTTGCTAAAATTAATGAACGGGGGAGGCAAAATAAGAAAAGGGGTCTTCAAAGTTGCCAATAGTGATAAACGCTCCCCCCCGTTTATTATGGGTTTTACAGTAAGCGTTTCCGCATGATTTGTAAATGCGGCTTATATTTGCTGGCGGTCTGTAATGGACCAAATACGGTACCTACTAATATAAAAATTCTAAGAAATCTCTTCAACTTCCTTTTCAGCAACATTTCTGCCACAGACATCAGCGTGCAACTTCAGTTCTCTGATACTGTTGTATTTATTGCAACATTTCAAGCATTGCCACTTTAGGGGCTTCACTGGAACATCGAAATACACAGGTGTCCACAACGCTTTCTTATCATTCGATAAACCTTCGTTTGCTTCGGGTGAGTGTGAACTTTCCTCATTCCCCGTCGTGCAGGAAATCCGCTCCTTTGTCCAAAATTGAGCTTTATAGATTTGGCCCTCTTTCACTTGGCTGTTCTCCTGAACTTCGATACTTTCGTTAGTACCAACATACACCATATCATAACTTGCAGTTTTATTCTTCTCAGCATCGCTTTCCTCTTCCTTTCTATTTAAATCAAAATCCATAATCTTCCTTCGCTTTGCTTTACGTTCCTCGATATCATCATCAAAACTACAATCTACAGCCTTGTCGATGAGATGGTAAAGCACGTGACGTGTCAGCTCCTTCGCACTCTCGAGTACCTTGTTGCATTTTGAGCAAACATTATCTTCGCTACCAGAATACTTCCTCTTTCTGACCTGCCTTATTATGGACCTAGCAAGGCCCCCTATTGAGTTCTCAAAAGCAGTCCCCTTTATGCTCTTAACAACATTTGAGCAAGCGCAGTCTTTTGGAATTCTCGAAGGCCGAGCCCGAAGTCTGCTGGAGAGTACACTAGTTTGACAGCTTTTGGAAAGATGTCTTGCAGATGAACTATCAATGCCACACCTGTCCTCGCTTTCCTTCGTTAAATCCAGCAACACTTTCTTAATCTTTACCGTTTCATCTTTACAGTACAGCGGTGGAGATTTTTCAATGACAGGCTCAGATAGACGCTTTGCCTTCTCGCTTAAGAGTTTGTCGGCTTTACATTTTTTCTCCTCGATGGCTCCTTCTTTTGGTTGTGAAAATGCAGGACATTTGCTAGCCGTAGCACGCAAACTTGTTGGAGACGTCTCCTTCTCTACCGTAGATTCTTTATCGAGCATTTTTCCACTTTCTTTTGATTCCTCTCGCGAACATGTTCGTTGCTGCAAGTATCCGTAATGCTCACCTATTCTTTGCATTCTTATGTCATGCTTCTGAAGTTTATTGATGATCGATGGGCGGTCATGTCTCAGTTTTCGGCCATCGAAAAAATGCAGACATTCCCATGAAAATTGAGTAGCTGTAGAATCTAACAATGTCCTTTTTCTGCCAATCAACTTTCTGTTATAGCGAATATTCCTCCAAGAAAGAGAAGCTAGATCCCTGCTTATCTTCAAACCCTGAGCTCCAGCCTCCCTGGCTACCAGTTTGGAGCTTCTTGAGCTAGTTTTGGTATGACTGTCTCTTAGGGCTTCTTTCTTTGTGCTCAAAAAGCTGCTAGAGATACCACTAGGTCTTGAAACTAATTGAGGGCTCGATCCCAAATGAAGGTTTTTGCTAGCAATGCTTCTAATGGCCATTTCTAAATAAAGAATACTATCGTCACTTTTGGAGGGCGCATTCCCGTCTTCACCCTTGTGTAAACACTTCCCTTGCTTTACAGAAAAGCTGTGTAAATTTACTTTATCATAAGTAAACTTCTCCTTTTTTACAACACTACTAACACTGGATAACTTTCGTTTTCTAGTTCCGGAAATATTGTCCAACGCTTTTGAATATCGCTTTCCGTGACGATTGTCAACATAACTTCCTTTGGCGCCTTCTATACTTGCGACAGCTGGTTTGTTCTGGTCGAGATCACTTTCTACGACACAACGATTCTTTCTATTTGTATTTGATGCAGTATCGCCAGCTTTAGATTCCCTAAACATTGTATCAGAGGTGTCTGGATTCTCCAAGCCTTTTAGCAAACTCCTTACTTCACGAATTGCTAAGATGTCACTATCTTCTGACGTCGAGTTCTGAATGGTATTTACTCTGCCTTCTTCTAGCATTGGTTTTCTGTTGCTAAGAACCTGAAATGACGTGCTGGGCTTCTTCTCATTGTTGTTGGGGCCTGAAGCACTTGGTGATGCGTAAACAAGGTTAAACTGGGGCCTGAGTACACTACTGTATCCTGTGTTTTCCTGATTTAACTTCATCATCCCATCCAACGCTAGTTTTACATCAGACTTCCTCAAGTGTTCAACCAACGTTGCAACACATAATGCGTTTGACTTTGGTAACAACCTCCTCAAAGCTGGAGGGCTTCTAGGGGACTTATTCAAGCCTCCATGCATATAGTTCCCCCCTTTCGGCTCTCTGTGGCTGGTAATATTATCACTCAATTTCATTGAACTTTCTGAAACTGGATTGCTTTGAACCATAAAAACAATAGGGTGAATGCCTCTACTGTCTTTTACTGAATAATCAATGAGGCCTGATTTTCCAATGGTCTGGAAGCTCTTTTCTGTCTTGTCAGCCATCCCATTGTCCAATCTGTGATTCGTTGACATGTCAGAAGTTACATATGCTGAATTTCTGGCACCGAGAACGTTGCCAACAATGCACTCTCCTAGAGTTGATACTCTAGGTATGCACCCATCATTTGTAGCACAAACTACTGACTTTTGTGATTTGACCAGAGAGCTCTTTTCTATCTTGCCAGCCATCGTATTGTCCAATCTGTGAGTTGTTGACATGTCAGAAATTGCACAAGCTGAATTTCTGGTACGGAGAACGTTTCCAACAATGCGTTCTCCTAGACTTGATACTCTAGGTGTACATCCATCATTTGTAGCACAGACTTCTGGCTTTTGTGACTTACTCTCATTTCCTACCTTTGACCCTTTACTTTCTGAGATGCCAACTTTTTCCTTTGATGCTTCAACTGTTCTAGTCATAAGGTTGCTTTCAAAGCTTTTCAGTTCAGTTTGTTTATCTAGGCTCTGAAGAAGTGGCTCTCTACTGCTTTCTGCCACCGTAGTACTGATCTCTTTCTTTGCCTTTGAAAACATAGACTTCAAAATAGACTTCTTTTCAGCAACAAACAAGCGCTTTGCTATTCCTTTTGCAAGAGAATCAGAATTTGACCCTACATTTGATATCATGTCCTTGGAACTTTGCTTCCATGCTAATCTCTTTTCAAAGGTATTTCCCATTATATCATCTTTCTCAGGTTTTCTTTGCTTAAGCACCTCTGTCCTCTCTTTTGCATCAGTAAAGCTATGTAACTCATCAGTGGCATTATAGCACTTTGTTTGATTCACAAGTTTAAATTCTGGACTTGACTTATCATACAGCTTTACTTTTTGATCCCCAGCTAAAGCATCATTCTTTTCATTATTGCTCTGCACTATCGTTTCAGAGACAGTATTTAATACGTGAAAACTCTTTTCACTCTCTGCAATCTCTGCCAATTTACTGGTTTGACTACTACTTGCACTCCATTTATTCCCACTACTTAAATTTGCTTTTTCTATGTGTTCATCACCATGAGCATTACCAGCAACCTCCTCACTTCCATCTTTGATATTCTTAACGTCTTCATTTTCTGATGGTTGTGCCCTTTCACCAGCCTCTAATTTGTGACCTGTACTAATAGAAGTTTTATCATAGCTATCAATATTATGCTTCTCATGTCTGATCTCATGTTCTCCCCTAGTTCCACTATGGCTGCAAACACCTTTTGAATTGGTGCTAGTGCCACTCATAGCAGCTGACACAGTTTGCTTCACATGTGAACCATTAACATGAGTAGTGACCTGTGCCTTGACTAATCTAGGTCCATCTCTTAGCAGGGAGGCATAACCACCACTTTGCGTACTGAGCTTAGTCACTGCTTCACACCTTGGATGATCAACTTCAGCTGCAAATGAAGGAATGGTTACAACTTTTGGTGCTCCAAGATTTGTCCTTACAGTTTTGTTTTTAGTATTACTGTTTCTGCTCCTAAAAACAGTACTTGTAGAAGAGGCAGGCACCTTATGTGATTCGTATACTGGTGGCACTATCTCTCGCAGCTTTTCTGAACTTTTCCTGGCATTAATTGTACCATTTACAATGTCATCTACTACTGCACTAGATCTATTTAAAGCTCTGCTGGACAGAATATCACCCTGAGCGCAATTTGCCATACTTTTCAGAACATTTTCAACATCCTTGTAAGTGCACTCTTCACCTATTGCTTGGGTGGCCCTGATCAAAGCTAAATTCTTGACGGAGAGTGATTTTAAACTCTGCAATATATTTCCCCTAGTTTCTTTCTCCAATGCAGTAATGTTGTGTGACTTTTTCTTTAACAGCAGTGACCGTTTTAATGCATCATAGTATTGCTTTAACTTTTCGTTGTTTGATTGAGTTTGAGAGAGAAATTGTTTCTCCAGCCAATCAATCTTAGCCTCATCTACATTTCCATGGTCATTTCTCCTACTCCCTCTATTACTATCACGATAGACACTTCGCTTAGCTACAGCTTTTGACACTGATAAGCCCTCATTGTCTGCCAAAATTGAGACTGTGCTATTTGACTTTGAATTTGAAACATACTTTACCTTCAAATTCTTATCAGGCAAGCAAACAATATTGGCTTCAATTTGCTTGTCCACTGTTTCTTCATGTGTGGACTCTTTCTTTTTTTTGTGGGGAATTTTAGGACTAGACACAACACCCCGTCCATCCCGTTTCCTTGAAGTATTATAGGCTTTTGTAGAGCTCTTTCTTTTATCAACAGGATTGCAATTTGCTCCTAGGGCTGTGGCGTTTGATATTGGACTGTGCCCAGCAACAGAATCCTCAGTTGCTACAGAAGTGGCTGGATCTTTATTCGGCCTTTCCAATTCTTTTACTGCCATGATGTCAGCCAACTTTGAACTTTCTTGCTCATTTAATACAATGCTTAAACCACCCTCAATTTTCAATGGCTCGGCTTCTTTCCCTTTTGATTTCTCCAGCCCCTGCTTTTCCCCTGCTTTTCTTGTCTCTCCTTTATCTTCATCGTTTGGTGAAATCACAATGACAGTAGAATTTGACGAACTGGACACAACTTTTGCATTTTTGTTCTCAAGTAAAGAACTAATAAACTTAAACACAGGATCTCTTGCAATACTTGAACCACTCAATGACAAAATCTCAGGTTTTGAAGTCTGTGACACACTTGAAGTGGGCACTGTCTTTCCTGTGTCAATGAGTTCCTTTTCTAAACTGGCATTGTCATCGATAGATTGCTCTGCAGTGTGGTGTGAGTCCGGCAAGTTCGTTGGTAACAAGGCATCAGCAAGGCCACTTTTCAAAATCTGGTCCATTGTCTTCTTCGTATGCTCAACAAGTGCTTGACCACTAAGAGCTGTGTCACTTCCAACTCCAGAGTTGACAGCACTAGGTGGTTCAATAAGTCTAATAGTAAGCTTAGTGGGAGAGTCTGGAAGACCGTCTTTTGCTAAGTCAGCAACACTGGTGACAGGTGTGTCTGCAGACTGGTCTCCAGAAGCAACAACGTGAATTTCATTGCCTTCTATGATGAAGCTACTATCACTACAAATTGATTTGGAGAGTCTATGGTCAACAACTACATTTTCATCTATTATGGGAGTATCCTTGCAACTTTTGGTGGAATCAGTGCCACTTCCACATTTTTCAATTTCTTTATTTCCAGCTACATTCACTGCAGCAAGTCCACTTTCACTTTCACTTTCACTTTTTGAAAAACTAAGCAAAATTTTACTTCCTGTACTCTCCTTCAATGCTACACCAATATCAGCTACTGCTGCTGAATCCCTCAAACATTCCTTCTCCGTACAAACTCCAATTTTGTCATCCTTAGAAGAACATATGTTTCCTTCTATCATCAAATCTTTGCCTAACTCTACAGCACGAACAGATGAGGTACTTTCCATTAGTGCCTCTTTGCTTTTGCCATCTAGCACCCTACCACTAGACAGATCAATACTCTTTAACTTAAACAGGCTTTCATCTCCTGCACTAAGACTGACATCTTGATATTTATCACAGCTACCATTCTCAATTACTGTCTTGCATTGATCTTCAATGTTTACACACATCTGTTCATTCTCTGGGAGTCCACACATGCTAATACGCTCAGCAGGCAATATTTCTTCAACAGCAATGCACTGCCGAGTGAGTTTGCAGTGCTCACTAGCTTTAACACTTTCATCAGATGTCCTTCTAGCACAATCCTTATCCATACTCATGCTACCAATGCTTCTACTAACTTTCACATCAGAAATAGCTTCATAGATACTTTTACCAATAGCACCATTGGCTATATCGCCAATGAAATTTTTATTATTATTCTTGCTATTAGCATCTTCATCAAGATTTCTACCAATGACTTTATCATTAGTACTTCTACTAATAGGCACTTCACTGCAAACACTAGATTCATTGCTATTCTTGTGATCAATATCTTTATCACTGATATAATCGTGAGCATTATTTTCATTAGTACATCTGCCAGCAGCACTTTTATCAAAACTTCCACCAATAATACCATCATCAGTATCTTTGCTAACAGTAGACTCATTGCTATTCTTGTCAGCAATAACTTGGTTGATATTCCTACCAGTAGCACCTTCATCTAAACATCTACCAATGATTTTATCATTGGCACTTTTTCTTATAGGAACTTCACTGCCATCCTTGAGAGTAATATTTTCACTGGTATCTCCTTCAGCAGCTCCTTTATCAGAACTTCTATCAATAATATCACTCTCAGCATTCTTGCTAACACTCGTTTCATTGCTAATCTTGTCAGCAACATTCTCTTTTATATTTTTGTATGTACCATCTTTATCAGCGCCTCTACCATTAATAATATCAACGGTAGCTCCATTGATAGTAGATTCATTGCTATTCATATGAGCAATGCTTTCATTGCCAGTGTTGCTGATTGCTTCTTCACTTGCAAAATTGACACTCTTGCTGACAAATCCCTCATTGTTATTCGTCTTGAGGATATTTTCACCCGTACTCTTGCTAGCTGTACTTTCATCATTCTTCTTATCAATAGCTCCTTCATTGGCGCTGTCATCAAAAATATTGTTATTTATACTCTTGCTGAAAGCTTCTTCAATAGTATCTCTATCAACAATATTTTTCTCAGCAGTCTTTTCACTTTTCTCAATAAATCTTTCACCAACACACTGGTCAATTCCATCTTTATAGGCAATCCTGTAAACAGATTCTTCACTGATGTCGTGATCAAACACAAGTTCATCAATATTCTTGCTAGAAGCTATTTCATTGGCATTCTTAGCAATAGTAATTTCATTAATATTCTTGCCAGTTGTAGCATCATTGATATTTATATCAAATAAATCATCATTGGAAGTCTTACTAATAGTCTCTTCAGCATTCTTGTCAGAAACATTCTCATCTAAATTTTTGCTATCAGTCTGTTCAGTAATATTCTTATCAGCAACAGTATCATTGGGATTCTTGCCAGTATCATCTTTATTGATATACTGGTCAAAAAAATTGTCACTGATTTTCTTTCCAATAATATTTTCATTGATATTCTTGCTAACAGCAGTTTCATTGGTCCTCTTATCAACGCTACTTGCATCAGCGTCCTTGCAGAAAGCTATCTTACTGGCATTCTTATCGACTAAAATGACACAAATGTTCTTGTCAATAGCTCCTTCTTCAGTACGCTTGCTAAAATTTTCTTCACTTGTAATATTATTAACGGAATTATCATCTGCAATCACTTTAACAGTATCTTCCTTTGCACTCCCATCAATAACATTGATTTTATCAGCATTTCTGCAACTGACATTGACAATAGTGTCTTTGCTCGTAGCAGCTTCATTGGCATTTTTGACATGTCTGTCGGCATTTTTGCTGATTACTTCTTCAACTCTATGTTCTTTGGCATTCGTCTGGATGATATTTTCATCGGTAGTCTTACTATCTGCATCTTCATCATTGTTCTTGCTTACAGTTTCTTCACTGCTACTGTCATCAACAATACTGCCATTTGTCTTCTTACTGAAAGCAACTTCTTCAGTAGTATCTTTGTCTACAATATCTTTCTCAGCCGCTTCTTCATCAGCAATCGGCCTAGCAGCTACTTCAGAAGTAACATTGTCATTAGCCTTTCCACTAAGATCGCTTTCATTGATGCGCTTCTCAATAGCATTGTCACTGGCATCACTGCCAATAATATTTTCACTGATATTCTTGCAAATACCAACTTCACCAATATTATTGTTTAAAGCGCTTTCATCGATACTATTATCAATTACAATGTCATCATGATCGTAACTATAAGCACATTGGTCGGTATTTTTTTCAATGACAACGTCAACGGCATTCTTATCAATAACATTTTTTCCACCAACATCCTTGTCAATGACTCCTGTGTTAGTATTTTTCTCAATAGCACTTTGACCAGGATCCTTGCTGAATGTCGCTTCGCTAGTACTCTTGTTAGCAATGTCAGCGCTATTGCCAACAGTTCCCTTGTCATTATTACAGCCAATGAAAGCTTCACCTCCACTCTTGCTGAGAGTTTCGTCGCTGAGATTATTACTAGCATCATTAACAACACCAATATTGCTGCCAGCAGCTCCTTTTTTAACATTCTTGTCAATGATAATTTCACCAACATTCCTACTGGTGCCCTCACTAATAACATTAATATTTTTGTCAATAGTCCTATCGTTAGTTTTCTTGTCAATTATATTTTCACTAATATCCTTGCTTAAAGCTTCTTCATTGCTCTTTTCAATCACGTCAATGTTCTTGAGAATAGTTGCTTCGTCAGTATTCTTGTCAACATTATCATCAGCATTCTTGTTGGAAGATTCCTCGCTGGTATTCTTATCTAAAACATTAAGATTCTTCCCAATAGCTCTTTCGTCAGTATTTCTGTCAATGCTACCTTCATCAGACTTCTTGACAATATTCTTATCAGTGGCAACTACATCAGCATTCAAGTTAGAAACGAATTCATTGGCTTTATTCTTGCCCAAAGTATCTTCGTTCATACTATCATTTGCAGTGATTGTTTTATCTGTGAGAGGGATCTCCCTCCATTGCTTGCATTCTTCAGCATTACTTACACTAAGCTGGATTTTACTAACCGACTCATTACTACACACTTTCGTAGTTCCTTGCAACGACTGAACGTTTTCAAAATCGACCTGCGTGCTATCTGTTCTCTTTGTGGAATCATCCCGGCTAACAAACATGCCGCCTTTTGTAACGACATCAAGCTCTACATGAATAAACCTTTCACGAATTGTTGTTGCACTTGCAATAACAGGAAAAGGCTTCTCTAAAGAATCATCACACAATACTTCACTTGCATTAATTTGCTCCAGCGATTTCCTTACAGTACTGGGCAGAGTGGTATCCTCTTCCGCAGAACTCTCACCTTTGTAACAGCTATCTGCTGTAGTCACCTGGGCAGTGTCACTGTCATCTGGAGCCTCCATTTGGTGACTAAGGAGACTGAGAGCTGCCTCATCTCGACTAACATAAGCACTTCCAAGCTCATCATCATCACTCAGTGAAAAAGTGGCATTGTCAATCATGTCACCCTCAATATAGCTATGGCACCTCGCCTCGTATCCATCTTCTTCACTCATATACCCAGCTTCGCGATCTTTGCATAAATCTTCTTTGAACTGACCTTCCACTGAAAACTCTCTACTCTGCCCTTCAGCAGGACCATTTTTCTGCTTGTCTGAAATGGCTTGCTTCGAATCACTACTGCCCATTATAGCAACATTTTGCTTGCCCAATAAACAAGCATTTGGCGGTTGCAGATTGATGCAAAACGCAAGGAATTTTCTGACGCTAATTAACGCAGAAAAGCGCAAAACCAACTAATTATAACATAAAATTGCTACTTTCCTCCTCTTTCTGCAGCTTGCATGAACCAACGATGTCTGAAAACAAGACACAAAGGGATTGATTCAACAGCAGGAAGGAACTCGAATATACAAGCTTACTCTTCAGTCCCGAATAAATGCATCACCCAGTTTATTAAGCTTTTGAAAAAATCCACCTAAGGAATGCCTGTTCCAGACCCTCGTTGATAACGCTTGATTCTGTTATTCAATAGAGTCTTAGGCAAGGTGAGAAATCGTGTTTTCAATTTCTCTACAGTTAAGATGACTTGTGAAACCTATCCACAGCTACTGATGACAGCCAAATGTTCCAACCACGCTGTATACTCTAACCACCCAGCATAGGCGTCAAATCTTGATTGGCTAACAAAGGAATCACCATAGAAGGATTCCTGCCAATAATGTTGCGAGAATTCGTTCGAAAATCATCGAGAAGCTTATTTTGGTGGTAAAAGTGTACTTTCTTTGCGAAAAAACTGATAACACAGTTTCGAATAATTGAAAAATATTTTGCCAGCATGTTTAGAAGGCTTCAATCCACATTTCCAGAAGGAACAAATTTTACAACTTGCGTAGATCAAACGTTATCGGCATTACAAGCTATCCATCTTTCCTTGTAATGTCAATGACTGTTAATCTACGCAAGACATAAAAATTTCTCCTTCTGGAAATGTGAAATGAAGCCTTCTGAACATGCTTGCAAAATATTTTTCAATTATTCGAAACTGTGTTATCAGTTTTTTCGCAAAGAAAGTACACTTTTACCACCAAAATAAGCTTCTCGATGATTTTCGAACGAATTCTCGCAACATTATTGGCAGGAATCCCTCTATGGTGATTCCTTTGTTAGCCAATCAAGATTTGACGCATAAGCTTAACCACCCTGTTTATTGGGTTTATAGTAAATTTCTAATCCTCCTACTTTTTCAACCCCCCCCCTCGCGGTTATTTGGGACTTAAGAGTAGCTTTCAATCGCATGTAAAACTAAGTTGATCAGCGGCAGCAAGTCAAAGATCAAGTTGATATAAAACAAAAGTTATTCTATTTGCAAAGCATGCTTCAATTCATAAAGCAATAATCTAACATCTATATCAGGGCTTCCCAACGGGGTCCAGGTGGACCCCCAGGGGTCCACAGCGCGATTTCAGGGGGTCCACATAAAAATGCTATGAGTGCACATATGAGTGCATCTTATAAAACTTGATGCACTTTTCGTAAGTTGCTGGATGAAATAAGTAAACGATGGCTAGTGTGGACTGTAACACATCCTAGTCGTACTCACAATACTGAGTAACACTAAGATTAAGTAACTTTCTATTAAGACTGCAAGTAGTATAATTAGCCATTTCTAATTTAAAATCCTGGCTAGGTCAGCGCCCTGGGGGTCCATGCCACTTTGAAAAAAAATAGGGGTCCACAGCGAAAAAAGGTTGGGAAGCCCTGATCTATATCAAAGTTCGTTGCAAAGCACAACGACTACTTGAGCTCGCGTTTGTCAACAGCAAGACTTCTCATTCCAAAAAAACATCAAAATGAGGCTAGCCTAAAAACAAAACTAAATAACAACAACAACAACAACAACAACAATCCTCAGCTACAACTTAATGCCACATTGTAGATTTCATTCAAAGACAGGAGATATATCAGAACTTCCCCAGTAACTATGAATTACAACTTGCTTTAGTCCTCTTTCTTTGGATGCTACTTATAATGTACGCGCGGGTTCGGCAGAGAGAGACTTTAGATAAACCCGTTCTTCCTCTAGGCGAGACTTCTCCTGAACTAATCACATTCTAATTACAGCCAAGATCAGATACCATAATGAATTACAAACAATGTACACCACAGACACAACCGGAAGACGATAGAACCGTTTTATAAACATCAATCACAACAACAACAACAATCACACACTTCATGCACATTAAACATAATAATCCCAATCATACACACTGCTGAAGATACTATAGGAAAGGAAAGTCCGCATACCCTATAGACAATACTCCCAGAGTAGGGGCCAAAAAAACCTTTAAGGCCTTAGGGCCCATATCACTATAAACTACCCTTGCCCACCATATGCTGGCAATAGAGCATTATTGTTTTTAAAGGGTTCCCACTCTTTTGTAATCAATTTTTTTTAGGATCTTCAGGAGTATTTAGGAGATCTCTTCGCTCACTTTTAGGAGGTTTTGCAGGTTCCCGGGGAAGTCGGTAAGCGGGGAAGTATTTTTGGGAAAACAATAGATAAAGTGTTGCTCAGATGACATGATATAAATAGGGTATAGAGCCATCACACATTCGGTATAGCAGAAAAAGTCGTTATGCCTATTGAAAAAATAAAACATTAACGGTAGAATTTGAGAGAACTGATGATTTCACCATTTTGATTATGATAAACTATCACAAAACAATTCATTGAGCAACATAACTGCTGAAAAGAAATTCAGCTTATGAACAATTTAGGAGAAATTTAGGAGAACAGCAAAATATTCCTGAAATTTTAGGGTTTCTAAGGATTTTTAGGGTTGTTCTCTTTATAGGGTATTTAAGGATTCTTTGGAGGCGTGGGTACCCTACGAACTCTTTCCATAAACACTAGGACCAGTTTGGGTGATAGCTAAGGCCATATCTTGACTTGGGGCCAGAGGTCAGTGATTCCTACTCCAGAGCTTCATAACGTCAAGAACAATAAGGAAGAAAACTCAGCTTCTGTGTATTACATTTACAAATACCTAGATGACTATCAGCTTCAAGATAAAGGTCACAAATAGTCATATAGTCAAACACTCATATAGTGAAGGGCAAAGACATGGAATGATCTTCCAGAAACAGTAAAAAGTTATGTCTCTAGATTTTCATTTAAAAACTATCTCCAAAAACTTCTTCAACACTCTACGTAAATTCGAATATCCAAAACTAAGTTTATTTGAATTTTACGTCTGTGATTGATGCACAAAATTATTACACTATATGGGGTGCTCACAACTTGAAGGAGAGTTCTTCCTTATGAAATTTCAACAAAGGTACTATTGACAATTCTAATGTTCAAAAAATGGATCTTTGTTGCCTAAAATATGTACTAACGTTGTTGTTGTTGCTGCTGTTGCTGTTGTTGTTATTTGGAATTTCAAATCATAATGAATTTAATCAAAAACATAAAAAAATGATCATCCTGCTAATATTCAAACTACAGTAGTGGGGGATTTTGAAAAGAAGGAATCATAGCAGGCAAAATCAACTTATGAAAACTGAGATTTGTAAAAGGATTGATCCAAGTTCCATACCAAAACCAGTCTAAGTCAGTAACTTGCAAGCAAAAATAACAAGAAAATTTTTTTGCTGTAATAAGGTACTAGCAGTGGTCACATGATCATTATGAAATCTCAATATGATTTGTCAATTTCTTCTGTTGGGTAAAAAAATCTGCAGTAATACAAAATGTTTGAGAATAAAGGTTTGTTTTGAAAATTGTAGGAGTATTATTACAAAATAACAATGCATCACACTTGAAGAATATTTTGATGTCACAAATCCTAAATTATTTCATATAGTGAAGTGTCAACAATGTAGCTTGTAGGTTGATAGCTAGGGGTGTTTTCCATACAGATACTACTCAAGTATTTAAGCATGCATGAAGGATCTCTTCGCCTTGAAGCAGTAGGTGATGAAGTTTAATTTATGTACCTTTTATATCCACAAACTGCACAAGTTGCAACTATGTTTATATTTTGAAGTGATTTGTTTGGCTCACCAGATTGAATCAGCCAATCAAATCTGTGAGTATATAATGGTCATGTGATAACTGCTAGTATCTCATTAGTACTGTTCTATCTGCTTGAAGCTCTTCACAACATCTTAGCTTAAGAATAATATGTTCCCACATTTGGCAAGAAAGCTAACTTCTTTAAACATATCATTGGCTGTTTTGTTGATACAATACAGTGCTTCTCAATGATTTTTTGAAAGCCCCTATATAAAGAGAAATATTTTGCGCACCTCCTAATCTCTATAGGTAAAATCATTATGCATAAACATTGCAAAAGTATATTCCCCGAGTCACACATGGCTCCTCTATCATCAACTATCATCCCTCAAAGTATGTGTGTCCCAATATTTGAGAAATGCATATATCATACTCAAGAATTCTGTTAGATTGATAATGCCATGATTTAAGAGAGCTTTATTATCTTTCCAATATTCACTTTTTTATGTTTCCTCTAATATCACTAATAATATCTTATGCAAGACTCCTGAGAAATTTTGAGTTTCTTATTCAATTCTATTAATAATTTAGGATTTTCAAGAAAAAAGGCAAAACTTTGGGATTTCTAGGATTCTAGGGCGAAGTGGGAGGCATACATAGATATCACGAGTTTGAATAGTTGAAGCTCTGATCAGGGTCATATTCTCCCAACCTAACTGACCAATCAGCATGCATTGCCCTAAGAGTAAGACTCTATCATCATTATGCCAGCTGGCTGACTATGCTCTTGGTGAATTTAAATCTTGCAAATTCAAAACAAAGATTGACTCTGCCCTAGAGAAAGTATGTCTGTAAACATTGTCAGCTCTGGTAAAATAAATCAAGCTGCTAAAACAAAATTTCCGCAAATAGATAAGCATGGACATCAAATTAATGGCTAACAAAGGAATCACCACCAAAGGATTCCTACCAGTAATGTTGCAAGAATTCATTCAAGAAGTGTATTTGGGCAAATAGTGTACTTTCTTTCCAAAAAGACTAATAAGACAGTTTTGAATAATTCAAAATATTTTGCAAGCATATTCAAAAGGCCACAACTCACACTTCCAGAAGGAGCAAATTTTACATCTTGTGCAGATCAAAAGTTATCGATACTACAAGCAAAGATGGATGGCTCTTAATTTTGATAACTTTTGCTCTGTGCAAGATATAAAAATTGCTCCTTATGGAAATGTGAATTGAAGCCTTCTCAACATGCCTACAAAACATTTTCAATTATACGAAACTATGTGTTATCAATTTTTCCGCAAAAAAGTACACTGTTTAACACCAAAATACAATTCTCGAACGAATTCTCAAAAATTTTTAGCAGGAATCATTTAATCGTGATTCCTTTGTTAGCCAATCAAGATTTGATGCCTATGCTACATAGGTATGAATTTAACAGCAAGTAGATAAACAGAAGTATAATAATCAGCATATACAAGCAGAGGTGGACAACTAGAGTGTCAAAGGAAGCACCTGACCCTTCAAGTAATCTCTCCATAAGCAAATATACTGCTTGATGAGCAGGGATGAAGCTAAAGAAAATTATTGGTGGGGTGCAAAATCCCAATTTGCTGACAAACACACTTAATTCGAGCCCAATTCACCAACAAATAGGAAGTTCCCTGAGTGCTATCAGCAAGACAACATTAACAAGCATTACTGATATTCAACAAACATGCTAAATAGTGAGGGGCAGCAACCCCAATGCACCCCCTATGGCAATGCCCCTGTTCATTACTTTGTAAGTAACAATTGATATGGTGTGCAGGCCATCTTTCTTAGCATAATCTTCATGAGGGGGGCATCAATCTCTATAATTTTAGGCATAAACAGTAAACATAAAACACAGCACTGCCCCTTGTCAGAATAGGCTACATGTAGGTTTCTGAAAGATCCTACCCAGTTTTCTGCATAATTGTTTATATGTACACTATACGTACACATAGCTAAGCCAAATTTCTAATTCTCTTATCAAATCGAGATTGCAATATCACTTTCCTAACTCCAACATGTATTTTCTATCTGTTGTGATACCGAACAAACTAAGCCTACCTTGAATTACAATTTTCTAATCTTTCACCCAGCCATTTACTTCTTAGGAAGAACAGCTTACTCTATAGATCTGCAAAACAAGGAAGAAATATGAAATAATTAGTATTCTATAATGAAAATTATAATTTCACCTGCACATTACATAAGTGGCTATAATATACTGTATTTACAAGCTAGGCACACATTTCTGTCATCAGTTTGCTATTTTCCACTTTCTGTCTGAATCTACATATACATTTTGGGCTACACAGCTCTTATATTCTCTGGTGCTTATTACAAGGGGGGACACCTACTAATTATTCAGGCCATTCCCCACCCCTGGATATTATAAAGGTCTCTGTTTATTAATTTAATTAAGTTGAGGTGTCAAAAGCCCATGTAAAGACATAGTTGTTAGTTTTGTATGTTCAAAAAGATGCCATGTTATGCATTCCATTCACGTTTTGAAAGTTCTTTTTAGTTATAATCCTTTTTGAAAACTTATTTAATTAGACAATCTACTAAATTTTATTGTTATCTCGTTTAAAGTTCATTAGAAGGTATTTGACGGCAGAGCGTGGCATTTTATTACTTAATGCTAGGGTTGCCATTTGGCCTATGAAACAGCTGAGGGGTGGGGGTATGGTCATTTTTGTCATGAACTGTTACAGGGGGTGGGAGGTCATAACTCTGTTCCTATGCAACAGAGATATTTCTTTGCAGTGCATCTTTTCTTGCAATTACACAAAGGTTGAGCTTAAAATGCAATACTGTTTGTGTATGTATGTGCCCTCCAATTTTCTGGAACATTACTATGACCTTCACAGATATGTTTTAAATCCCAATTGCATCCAATTGTGTCACTTTGGGATGTTTCTTTAACTTCTACCCTGTGATATCATTCTCTCACATTAGAATATGAGATTGAGTGATCATTCTTTACATGAAAGTAACAGGTACTATGAAACATGAGCAGGTAATAACACTGATAGATGGGTCTTCAGACTTGAAATGTTACATAATAAGTGGGTGGGTGGTCAAAATTTGGTGTTACATAATTATTGCATGGCCCCTATCCTGAAGCCAAATCTACTACATCTGGCCTAATCAAACGGTGTTTGGCCATTGAAAACTGATTTGACCTAGAAAGGAAATCTGGCTAAATTTTGGCATACTTGAAAAATTTGCTACAAACACTATTTTCATAACACTGTTTTATAAATACATTAATTCAAAGCTTTATCTGGCACCTTTCTTTGATGGAACACCCTCATGGTACTATCTCAGCTGTGATTTCCAATTATTTTAACAAAAGAGGCTCTGGGTCTAACATCATAAAAGGGGTGCATCTTTGCTCTGACAATGCCCATATTTTCAAAGATGCAGATATGGTAATTTAGTCATCACATAATGTAGTCAATAATTCAAAATATCTCAATAATCTTGGCAAAAGGCAAAGCTCATTCTAGCAAAACAACACAAAACACTTTGAAAAACAAGGTCAGTACACTCCAATGAAAGGGGTTTCAAAACCAGGGGGCTTGGGAGACATCCCCTACTTCTTTTGCATAAGAGTGTGGTTCGCTATTTTCTACACTGTTTTGCAGAAAAAGGTACCACAAAGGGCCATTTTCCATGTGTTCATATTCCAAAAGCATTGAAAGTAGTGCTGTTCCCAACACAGTTAAGTAGAATTCTGAGCTCATCTAAGACCCTGGTGACTAGGATAAGCAACGTGAATGCAGCAATTCTTGAGAGGCTAAATCCTCAAAATTTGTCTTAGGGAGGAGACTCGACTTCCCTGAACTCTCAAAAAATCACCACAATACTGCATGTTTCAGCATGGGGTAGTGGTTTCCAACAACATCCCTGATCTGGCAGTAGCATGTAAAAAGTCAATCTTTTGTTCTAAAACAATTGATATTGTCCCTTTAAAAATTCAGCAATACGAGGTTACAGTTTGGCCTCATGCAGAAGTGAATTTGGCAGACTCCCTTTGTATCAAGCACCCGAATGTATAATTTCACCATACTATAAGGGGAATGAACCTTCCCTCCCCCTCCCCATTATGTGCAAGCCTGATATCCCACAAAATATCAGAAAAATGTCAAATAGCATGACAAAATGTCAAATGAATGAAAATACAGTAGAACAGCAAACCTTGTAAATCTTGTTTTACTCATAGCACTCATTAACAATACATTTTACCTTACCATACTTTATATTTACCACAGCACACAGTAGGGATGATACCATGAGTTAATCTAGTGAGTGGATCTGCACTAGCATTAGATCAATCTCAAAAAATTCCAACTTTCAACCTCTTAAAGCTTTACATTTGAACTAAGCCAAGTATGTTCAACAAGAAAAGGCCAGAGGTTCCACAAGATGCCATAAACAGCCACAGGACCATTTTATCATAGGCACTGAGACAAAATGAAAACATGAGGTCCACTAGACGTCTGGAGGTCCCCTATACACCAAAGGCCCAGGGTAATCTGTCCTTCTTGACCAAAACACACTTCTCAAACAGATTCTTGCAACATCATTGACAGGAACCATTCTATGGTGGTTTCTTCATTAACCAATCAAGATTTGACACCTATGCTGATATACATACCTTGGACTCAATTGTTTTGATATATAAAATGATAAGACAAATCTGTTGAGGTTATGTCCTGCAGTTTATGAAAACCTATTAAGTCTTGGAATCCCAAAGTAATATAATGTAAATCTGTAGAATAAAGCCATCTCGCTTTAGATGCAGTATGGATACTTACCAATGTGTAAAATATGGAGACTATCCTTTGCAGTTTAAGAAAATCAAGCAACTCTCTTGGCCCCAAAGTAATATGGAGTAGATCTGCAAAAACAAAAGTAGTTTTGCTTTTAGATCCATGATGGCCATTGACCATCTCTGCTGTAACAACTGCTGGTTCTCCTCAAGTATCCCTCTCTTTCCCATCAAAAAGTGCTTTGAAGCACAAAAAATGGCAATTAGGTTGCTGATTAAGTAAATGGCTAGAATACTGCTTAAGGTTGGGACTAAGTTCATGTAAAAAGAGGGGGAATTGTAGAGTGCTTGTTTCTTTTCAACATGAGCAAGAATAATACCATACATTTTATTTTTATATTTTTGAAATAGTTACCTAACTATTGGGAGGGAAGCCCTTCAGAAAATTTACTGCCTTTTAACGGACCCTCCCATAGTACAAAACAACATGTTCTAAAATAGAATAATGACAATTCAAATATGCTAGCATTAGAACATGCTTTATTGACTAGTTAAAAGAGATGCTTAATCACATGAACAATGAGGCAGATTGATCTAATGAAACAAGTAACTTGCACACTGGCACAAATGGGCCTTGCTTTTAATTTTACGCTAGTGTCAATGCAAATAGAAACACGCTGTCCTCAAACTTTGGTGTCCAGAAAAACTGACTTTCACGGATAGTTGCAGAATCATTTGCTCGAGATATTTCAATTTCTTCGCATTAGGAGCACACGCCCATACACAATTTGGAAAATGACAAATATCTTAAGAAAGGTAATGAAATGGTGTCAACATTAGATATTGATGGCAGACTTAACGGACAAAGATCGCGTGATTTCCTAAAACGGTTAGAAAACAGTCTTGGACACTCAAAGTTTACCTTGCACTGATGAACTATTTCTGCATAATCAATCATGAATGATAGCTCTTGCATACAAACATGCTAGATGTTGCAAGGTTACTCCGAAGGCCTCTTTATTTCCCTCTCAGCATGCTCGAGGTGAGGAGTGGATACCATCTCTAGGCATGAAGTATGATACTTAAGGAAAATGGGTGAAGGAAAGTTTGACCCCTTGTTCTGATAAAAACCTTGCAAGTGCAATGTTGAGGTACTTTCTATGGAAAAAGACACTTGGCAATACTTTTTCCATCAATTTTGATGTAACTCTCTATGGAAAATAAGCACTGTAGACCATCACTTCACCTCACATCAGCTGGGGGCCTAGGCCTAGGCCTAGCAACTCACAAGCAGTTCGCAAACACAACTAAGCAAAAAGTTGAAGATCTGACTAAACATACAGGCTGTGCATTTCATAACTTTACAGTAAATTAATTATTTGATAATACTACTTACCTTACAAGTTTTCTAATTGAGTAACATTTTAGAAACCCAACAAGGCAGCGCGAAATTTCTCAATAGAACAGTAAACCTCATATTTAGTGTCGACTGAGACATGCGCGCACAGGTATGTAATTTCAAAGTGTGAAAATGGTGGATAGAGAGTGTTTCCCAAAGACTACAAGTCCCAAGAATTGTAACAAGAGAGAACACTCTTTGCTCAAGTCTTGTAGACATTCAAAAGAATAACTACATGAAAACTAACGAAGAGTTCACGTTCTACCCTCAACCTCCATGACGCCTGTGCTCACATTTGATCGACTTTGACACTTGCTTTCTACATCCCTTTAACTTCAACTCTAACCCTCAACTTTTACTATAAACCTCAACCCTCCTCCCTCTCGCTCTAACTTAAGCTATATATATACTACATGCGAATAAACGTAAAATGATGACTAAGTATTACTCATAATTACAAATTATACGAAACCAAGTTATGAATGTGTGGGAAAGGAAGAGAAGGGTAGCATAAATAATACGATTAATGATGTAAGACTAATATAACAGTAACTACGGTAAGACATACATGAATAAACTAATGATAACCAGGGTATCGATACGGTCTAGCAATACTGGAACTCCTGCACCTAAAATCTAAACAAAAGAAGAGGAGTGCGCAGTTATAATACATCAGAGATGATGCAAACATTGACGCACAAGCTAAAGCACAATACCATACAAATGCTATGCAAAACAAACAAACATAAAAAGAATAACCTAATTAAATACACTACGCAGGAGCATACTGGGTATGTGACAGAAGCCACTTTATAAGCTGCCTAGTACTAGGCAGCCTAAAATTTAAGAAACTTTTAGAGCTACAAGAAAAGAGCCAAGAACATTGAAATCGCTACCTTATGCAACGTAGAGCTGTAGCAAAACAATGTGAATATGACATTGCTTTAGAATTTAACTCGTACAGACGCATTTTGTTTGTTATAGGACAAATAGCTTGCTACATTAACGTTCTGCGTCCACTTTCACAGAAGTTTAGTTCGCTAAGTTAAGACACCTTCAAGATACTTATGGAAGTGAAATGTGGGCAGAACTTAAGAAACTGTTAGTGATAGGCCTTAAGCTAGGTTTCTTGTAAAAAGTAACATGTAATTGTGATCCATTTGAAATGACAGGCACACTGTGGGCAAGGGAAGGGGGTTGCTGTTTCTACTTTTTTGCTAATGCATGATGTCAAGATTGAGACATTGGATCAAAATAGGAATTAGACTTTCTGTATTAGAGTTAAAAGCTCCATTGCCTTCACAACATTCCAGAGGCGGATGTATAGGATCTGATGCAGATAAATATCCTAAGTCTTTTCAAAATGTTGTGCTATAGATTTATCCAAAATGCTCATAAATACTTTAGGGCAAGGAATGGTTTGTGTTCTTGGTCACTTAGCACCAAGCATGACCTCATTGCTCTGACAACTTATGTCAATCTTACTTTTCAGTACCTGATCGGGCAGTAACTTTATATGTATATTCACAGAGTAGCGTTGTCAACAAGAATTTTAGAAAATCGTATAGTCCAACTCAGAGTCTTTATAGAGTAACTAAGAGACCTAACTTAAGTTTCTTACAAGTATATCAATGACTTCATCTACCGTTTCAATCTAGACAGCATGTTTCTCTATTTTCCAAAAGCGCGCTTCCACAAGATCTATAAGGCATGGTTCTCAAGATGCTTTAGAGTCCCCTGATTCCTTTCTCCTGCCACCATTGCTACATTTGAGCTTGTCACTCGTCCCCAGCCCCTCCCCCAGTCAAAGATATGCTACGGCGTTTATTTAAAGCCCATTCAATCTATTACGTCTTCAATTCTCTCTCTTTCTTTGTCGATCAAGTGGAATAGGCCATCTAGACTACAACACCTACTCTCTACTCTCTATATTAATAAGGCAAGAGTTTTGTTGAGGTAGTAGCAGGTCTTTTCTTTTTAGCCGGGTGATCGCCCGAGCAAACGCCCCCGTCAGTCTATTTACACAAAAACCTGATTTAACACAAACAATTATTACTATGCACACAGCCAAACATCAATAGATATATGCTCTTAGAGTAGCAAGCTCTGGAGATTTTAATCAGACTGGGCTGGTCCTAGGAGTGTAGTTATATGTTTTCCTATATTCATAATAATCATCTTCATTGGTCAAATCAAGGCCGCAGTTTTACAATAATTTCCTTTTTGTTCATTTACCATATATCTTCTCGACATCGACATTTGCCTTCATTCTCAACATTCTGTTTACAAAATAGCGACAATCACTCCAGGCCTGTAGCCATGGGATTACATGGGGTGGCAAATGCCAACCCTGGACAACAGGATGCCAGTTTTTTTCCACACTTAGGAAATTTTTTGTAATTTTTTTATTGTTGCTTTATATTTGTAGGTAAGGAAAGATCTCCTGAAAAT
>OLMO02000273.1:4742222-4756814 GCA_900291935.2 Cassiopea xamachana
CACACACACACACACACATACACACACACACACTGGCTGCGGGCTTGAATCACGCTCTTTCTTAAAAAGGATAAAAAATTTGCTCACAGACCCATAACTAGTGTGTTCTTAAATAGTCTATTGGTACTACAGAACTTTACCACAGCACGAAAAAGGGGCAACCTTCTTTCGACATACTTAAAAGCTTTTTCGTCCGACACTCATCAAAGTGTGAAAACGTGGGATAGTGACCTAAAGGTTAATCGAAATATATATCCAGATGCGGTAACATGTGATAGGATGCGTCTAATTGTTCATTTTCGGATCATTGGGCAAGGAAGATCGTCTTTTCATTTAAGTGTTTTGGAATCTGTTTACATCAAGACTCAAAACCCAGTCTTGAGTAGACAAGAAGAGTTCGTTTTCTCACTGGGACTCTTCAAGTAAACAATGGTTAATAGGTCCTAATTGGCCATTCTTGGGGCTAATTAGACGCATCCAATCACATGTAACCGCATATGGATATATATATATATATCGGTTAACCTTTAGGTCACTATCCGACGTTCTCGTACTCTGATGAGTGTCGGACGGAAAAAGCTTTTAAGTAAGACAATAGAATGTTGCCGCTTTTCCTGCTGTAGTATAGTATGTTCTTGATGCTGTTGGGGGGATGCCTACGGGGCAACCACAATAATCACCCAATCGCCCTCCAAGGCTGATTTGTGCGGATGATATACTGCCCTCGTGACAATTTTGTCGCAAAAGGGCCTAGGATGTAGGTACCTAACAGGTGAATAATCCTGTGCGGGTCAAACTTACATTGGCATTTTAATTTCTTCTTTATACGTTCAACATAAAAATTTGCAAAACATTATTGAAGCTCTACTAGACAACCTTACAATACTAGCTACTAGGACGATCCCTCCAGAACAGTGTTGAGCACTAACTGCGGTTTTCAAAATTTCAGTTTTTGCGGTTTTGTGTTGCGGTTTTTGCGGTTTTTGCGGTTTTCATAAAATACTATATATGGCACGCGCTGTAGCTGTGTGAGAAGTTGCTGGCTTTCTTTGTGTATGCTAGCAGCAAAAATCTTTTAACGAAACAAACTTCAAGGCATAAAAATGATTGGTAATCACAAGAAGGTCTGCAGTCGGTCATTCGGAATGAGTATTTGAATTGTCTAAAAATCGATTTTTATATATTTAAGCCAATTGGCCCTGCTCGGGTCAAGCAAGGTACTCTTGAGGGTAAACTAGATGTAATAAAAATCGGTGGAATTAAAGAAAAATTGTAAATCACAAAAACGCAGAGAAATACTTGATCATGGAACATTACTTTATTGCTTAATCAGATCCTAAAAATAGCAAATGCTGGGTACTTGATTCATCAAGCTCTCGAGCACGCTGATAGATTACATCTACATATTCAAGGAAGCGAGATCAGAAATTCTGGGAAGATTTATGATATGAAATCAATTTATGGACAAAAGAGCAAACTACTGTAGTAACACTGTAGCTTTTAAAATAACCAAGAGACGCTTAAGTACCCTCTCTCCATCAGTGCCTGACGAGATGCCTTGGCCAGTATCTCATTGCCAGGATTAAGTATAAGTGAAATGAATTCCAAGCTCGATATCGCTGGGATAGATAATGTTCTGCACTGACATGTACCCTATTTATTGACTTGTACATTGTTTTACTCATGTACATAAAGAGTATTCTAACAAAAGATAGCCTGCCAAATTTCCCGTATTTTACCCCTTGTCCTGCATTCCTCACGCATGATTATCTTCAGACGAAATTCTCGCATTCATAAGTTTCCAAAGTCATTCTTGTATCATAACTTCATATTGGATACTTTTGGCATGTTTCATGCTATCAAACAAATAAGCTGCTAATTCATCGAGTTCGCCTACTTGTTATGAGCATTGAACAACAAAGAGTTCAATAGGTAGAAATTAAAGCATAAATTACAGTTTGTACTTGGTGCAATAAGAGTGCAGCTTGCCATTTCTTCCAGCTTTTCTTTGGATGTAGTTTGGTAGTCCTGCATGCGCATCAAAATTTGTAGAAATTCTGGTAAATGCTAATGATTTTGCCAGAAGTCGGTTTTTGCGGTTTTTGCGGATTTTTGTGCGGTTTTCGGTTCTTGCGATTTTGCGGTGTTCAACAATGCTCCTGAAACAATACCGAACGTCTTCCCTAAACCCATTATATAGACATACAAGGAAAACACGAAAAGATACGAAACTTTCCTTTTAAACATGCATGAGCAACCTTTTCCTCATATAGGCCAAATTTTGTTTCTATCAAAAGATGCGGGTCATGAACAGATAACACCTGATAAAAAATTGTGCGCATGCGCATGACTTCTTACAAGCATAGGTAAATCAAATCCCTTCGAAAGTCTAGGAGCACAGGGCTCTCAGATGACTTATAGCTTCCATGCATTGTGGGAATGGCGGCCTAGTATTCGACCAAAGTCCGAACGACATTTTTTCAGATATATGATCATGATTTTCTGGGGGTAGCTAACAAAATTCAACCATATTGCAAGGAACACTCTTGTAAATCTTGATAGAACACCGTGTAGTGTTATTTAGGGTTGGAATAACCTCTCATCGAAAAACCTAAATTTTTGTGCGCACGACACAAGAACTTTCAAAAATTCTTCACAGGCTGGAATAAGACTCTTCACGGGCTGGATTTGGGTCGTGGGCCGTACGCTGCCCATGCATAATTTAGGAGCATTGCAATTTCGTGCCTGCAAGGTACGTGCATCGAGAGTGCTTGAAGAAAGCACAAATTAAGTGCAGTTCATGAAAACTGTGTTCACAAAAAAGCGCAGATTTAAAGATTTTATTTCATAAAAAGCAATTCAACTGCATTATTCTTATAAGTTAATTGTATCTATGGAATGGATGTGTCAATATACAAGTGCATTATGTTGAAACTTCTCTGTTTTATTAAGGCATATTTTATGCGTAGTTTTTGTACCGTATTTCATTACTTAGCAACACAATGTTCAAGTATAATCCAAATGTCGACTACAGATAATGCAAAAAATGACATCGACTTAACTGTGTATAACACTAACCAAAATATTAAGCGTATAGTTAGCTACTTTTATCTGCGTATATATTTTTAGGCATAATCAGCAAATAAATACTGAGTACTGGTTTACAGTAAGTTTATCGATGGTTTAAAGCACACTTGAGCTTTGGGCAGGACCACTGAGAGAGGGTCTTATAACACCTAATTGCCCCCAGGGTTCAAGGTCCAAGATACCTCATAGCACCCAATGCTTCAACGTCTAGAGAACAACATGAAGTAAACCAGCAGTAATTTTCCGAGGTTAATTTCTAGTCCCTGAAAATTTTTTGCTCACTTCGCTAGGAGGTGTCCTCCTCTTTCCTGTTTTCCCCAAATCCTCTGAATTTTCTCGACGGCCCTGGCCTAGGGTGGATGCTCGTTCAATGTCCTAACACAATGTCCTAACACGAGCGCATAGGTGGACTGGCTAAATTTTTCGGCCCTGGCAAAATGTGCCTAAACCTGTCCACGAATTCTAGAAAGCTTATATCGATGGGAAGAGGCATTTTAAAAGGCTGCACATTTCTGTTAGATCCGTAGTTTTAATCAGGTCTTTCATATATGCATTACGAAGTTCTCCATTTTCAGAATTTAACGTTTTCCGACCGCCCAGTCCACCCCTTTACCAGCGACTGAGCACCTGATTGCAGCACTGGGGAGATAAAGACGAAGTGGAAAGGAACTGGCCACCCAAGTGCTATTGTCTTTAACGTTTACATGAATAATTCCTGCAATGCTATTCAAATGCATGGCAGTTCAGTACTTCTGGACGTCTACAGAACTGCCACATATTTTTCAAAATATTGTAAGTGTCATGTGCTTTTTCAGTTAAGGTTGATGAGGCCTAATTCCTGTAGCTGTACGTATACTATAGGCAGTAGAATTTACATTGGCAAGGTTCAAGTCAGAGGCCAGCAACTATTATCACTCAAAGAGCCATCTAAACCAGAAGACACTGAACAATGTGCATTCGATTTGAATCCTTCTTTAAAGAGCCCCTTCTCATGAAAACTGTCGAAGCACCATGTAACTTGCAGCGCCGTGAGACAAGGAGGTGCAAAAATTGAAGAGATAAAGGTGAGAAGGTCCTACCCTGCGAACAAATATCTATAGTTTTATGTTATGTTGGTTAAATATCATATTTGTCGATAAACGTGAGGCGGCTCCTACCCAAATCACAAGCTATACACGTATTTTTTATAAAAAGACTGGTGTTTAAGCAACCTAGTACTAGACAGCCTAAAATTTAAGAAAAATTTAGAACTACAAGGGAAGAGCTGCGAAATTTTAGACAAAATGCACATCGGAGCCTGGTTCAGCGTAAAACTGAGCCGACGAATTTTGTTTGTCATAATACTATTGGCTTGCTACATCAACTGTAATTTTGTTCAATAAATTAAGAAACTTCTAGAACTAGAGCGTGGCCAAAAGATAAGAAAATTTTACTAGTAGGCCTTGAGCCAGGTCTCTTATAGAAGAAGAACGTGTAACGGCAACTAATTGGTGAAGAGAAACCTAATTTAGAACTATACCCATTGATGTCCAAAAGGCCTGCCACTTTAGGAAAAACATTATGGTACTGCCGTTCTAGGAGAGCCACGAGATTAATACACGTGTGGTTATGACTACATTCGTCTTTAAGTCAGTATTTGCTTTACACGTTTCAGTAAATTGACTGCCAAGGATCTCCTTCGTCTTCTTTTGCTGTCAACTTGTTCCCATGAGTCGAAAATTTTCCCGTAGTTGGAAATGATTTGAGTTCCACTGAAAGCTGGTGAAATGAAACAAATAGTTATGGATACTAATTAGGTATCAGTAATTCATTATTTAACTTCAATTTTACACTATTTAACCAAGGAATTCAGCACAGTCTGACCTGCTAGTAAACGAACAAATGTAGAAATGACATAGGTAAAAATATACAATGCAATAGATAAGTAAAAAGAAAAAGAGGAAGATTTAAAAAAACGAAAGGCTTCAGCTCCAATTATTAATGTCTAAATCGCTTTCTTAAATTGCCGTAATGAGGATGACAATATTGCATCTATAGGTAAACTATTTCATGTTCTGCCTCCACGAAAAGAGAAAGCTTTTTGTCCTTGCGTAGTGTTCATTTTAGGCAAACTGACATCGGTATAGGCAATTCTGGTTGAATTGTCAATATAGTGGTGCTGTATTAATATGAGCAGCCTGATTTTCTTGTTCCTTCTGGGTATGTACACAATGGTAATAGCTGCGCAACCACAGATAGAGCTATGAACCACACACTTAATGCTAGAGGTGCCATACCAGACTTCAAAAACAATCACGTTGCATTGGTATGTTATTGTAACAATTAAAGCTACCATTGGTGTAGAGCTGGGGGGGCTCGAAGGGGGCTAGCTACCCAGTTATTTTTATCAATACCTTTAGAAGGCTTACATCCCCCCTCTACTTATTACAAAAGCATTGCAAAAACACTGGTCAACTATAGCTGAGCCCTGCTAGCTATCAATTTGGCTCTACACCACTGATAACTGCAATTGTCACTCACTAGTAACAGACCCATGAATATCATTGGTCTAGTAGGTGAGGTTGAGTACATGGGTACTTACACATTGGGTCTCCTGTTTGTACGTCTAAGAGAGGGTTGCGGCGTCTTGCTGCTTTATTCATAGATGCTGTACGGAAAAATAGAGGCTTTAAATACGATCTAGTGAAGTTGAGACTGTTTTCATTGATCGAAGAAGAAATTAGAGAGCTAAGTGCACAAGTCCTTGAAAGAAAAGCGCCTACGCTAGGGCACAAAAATACTGCAGCAGGCTGCTCAAAATGGCAGCCACTTGAAACTAATAAACTTCACAAGCTGCCCATGATCACCCTATGAAGTCTACTAGTTTCATTGGCTCCCATTTTGGGCATGGTTTTGGCGGCAAAACATAAGTATATCTCCTGATGTGATTTTCAGGCTTTATAAACAGCAAGTTTATATCTTTTGCTTCAAGAAGCTGCCCTGTAGAATGGTGTTTAGGATAAATGACGACGACAACGACCATAAAGACGATAACGATGGCAACGACGGGAAAGACGAAAAAATGTAAGCAACTATATTCCCTTGCTACCAAAAGCTTACTGCTTGAAATTGAAGTAAAGAATCAAATTGTTTAACTTCACATTACTTTTTGTGCACTAGTCATAAGCATAAATGGGTGATGGTGCTCGAAAGACTAATTATACCAGACATAAAGTAGAAACTCTTATAAAAGAATCAGTGTTTACGAGAACCTTGAAGCTAAGCTTTCATTGTTTGAACCCCTCAAAGTAAGAGCCCCAAAGAAGCTGAATTAGGGATGCTTCTTATACAATGGATTTCATTTTGTTGGTTTCCAAGTTTATGAGTAGAAATTTTCATAAGCTGTCTGCGCTTTTCAAGTTGCTTAACATATGACAAGATTACTACACAAGAATTCTGACTTTAAATTGTTCTCAAGAATCATCAATAATTCTTGGGCTGAAACAATGTAAATGCATGCAGAACATGTACTGTATGTAAGAACCTTGTAAAGAACCTTACAGGCCGGAATTAAGAATACCAATTCACCATTTAAGAACCTATCTGGGCTGCTCAGGAAAAATCTAGGTTTTTTTATGCGGGTGTCTACTGTAGTGGCAAACTCTCAACCAAGTGGCATCTAAAATATTTAATGGCACCAAATTTCCTGGCAGCAACATTGTAGATAGGGACAATTAACCCATTTGTTCTATTTTTAAGGAAGGAGTTGGTTTCATAGCAAGTGCTATTGACTTAACAAGCCTTCATATTATGTCTTTTTATCAGAGACTAGCCATCAGCCGGTTTTGGTCTTGATTGAGCTAAGCTTCGAATGAATTAGGCCAGGCCTCGATTGAAGTTGGCCTCGATTGAAATAAACCTCGATTGAACTAGGCCTCGATTAAACTAGGCCTCGATAGAGGACTAGTAGTACAACTAGACTATACCTAAAATCTTGTAAGACAATCGACATACCTTGGTATTTATCCCCAAACCCATATTCTTTCTTTGCATCTTTTACAGGCGCTGTTTCTCCAGGAATAGATGCCATCGTTGCAGTTGAATTTGTTGCTTTTGTCTTTGGCAATGTTGGAGTTGTCGGTGTTGTTGGGGTCGTCGGTGTTGTTGGAGTCGTCGGTGTTGTTGGAGTCGTTGGGGTTGTTGGAGTCGTTGGGGTTGTTGGAGTCGTCGGGGTTGTTGGAGTCGTTGGGGTTGTTGGAGTCGTAGGTGTTGTCGGAGTCGTAGCAATCGTAGGGAAGCCCGGCAGTTCATGAACAGAAACTGAACTGATGATTTGATGTGTGATATTTGTAAATACTATGTCACTTTGAACAAGTGCTTTTGAATTTTGTGGACTTTGTTCTCCCTGTGCGCTGCTTGTCTCACCGCCTGGAGTTTTCGTCGCATTACTTCGCTCACCTTTCGTTTGCGGCAAAGGCTCTGTCTTCGGATTCGGTGGCTGCGGACTGCCGTCATAGTTGTCAATAGTTTTATATGCATTTGCAGCGAGCTCGGGTGGTTCTTTGATATTTGGTGAGAGAGGGTCACCAACAGGTGTGCCGAATCCCCAGCCAGGCCAAAGTGGGTGATCTAAAAGGATGCAAAAAAACCTACACTCAAGTTATTAAATGGCGAACGGACTCAATGAAACAGTTATATGTCGTAGTATCCCAGCCGGTGATTGGTTAAAAGCAAGACTAGCCTCGCATTGATTGTATAGGCCTAGTTGAATGAAAAACTTTCTTGTAACGGAGATTTACATAGTAAAATAAACGCTTTTGCCCCACCAAAGTGATTGTATAGGCAGAGTTTGCCCCTCCAGGACATTTCCTCCAATTACATGCTTGCTTTGTTAGAGTTACCCAATCACAAACTAGGGACATTGCAGCATTTAGCCGCATGTAGATAGGTACTTCTTAGGGAAATGCTTCTGAACACAATATCGTGCTCCGATCTTACGTTTTTCATGGCTTTTGGGCGAGCAATTCTACTCAAAGACTTGGCATGGAACTGAAATATGGAAGCAAACAAATTGTGAATTACAAACCTGCAACAACAGCTTTTGGGTGCATGTTTGCAATTTCCTGGCTTTTCAATGCTGCTAAGATATGACGAGGGTGCCTGTTTATGACTGCAAAATATAAACGATTGCTATAACTGGAGGTGTCTTTCAGTGTTAATGAAATTTGAATGACTGCCTGTTTCAAAAGTTGTTTTCAAACTGCCGTATATGAGAAAGAACTAGCTCTGTTTTATAATGAAGCGGCCTGAAGTTTGCAATGGCTGCAGTGCTTTCTATAGTCTTAGTAGTTTGCCAAATCCAGCCCCCGACGTTTCTCACATTACTGAGATTTCCAACAAAAACAGCAACCAAATTAGGTACCCATGAGATGAAAAATAGAATATCCACGTTTTGTGACATAGATCGAGCAATCAAGAGTCCGAATGTACAAGTGAGCAATCAGAGGATTGTTGCATTCAGAGGTAAAGTAGTTGATTGATTGATTTATCAATTAAACGAATGCTTGAGAGATTGAATTGATTAATTGATTCATTGAATGATTGATTGAATAATTGATTGATTGAATGACTAACTGATTGATTGAGTGACTGATCAATTTATTGATTGATTGAATGGCTGATTGATTGACATGTTGCTTGATTGATTGACTGATTCATTCATTGAATAATTGATTGACAGGTTAATTCATCGATTGATTGATTGATTGATTAATTGATTGACTGATTGACTGATGATTGATTGACTGATTGACTGATGATTGAGTGATTGATTGATTGATTGATTGATTGATTGATTGAGTTATTCGTTGATTGATTGCTTGAATGAACAAATAGATGATGCCTATTGAAAAACAAAGCAAAATTCAAGTTCTTAAACTTACCTGCTCCGAATTTGTTTTGAAAGGGCCTTTCTGTTAGAACAGTTAGAAAGCGTTAAATTTTGTCAGCATTATAACTCTTAAACTTAGTTATTTAACTGCATGGTTAATAGAAAGATTATACTTTTGATAACTACATTAGATTAGTGTATACAAAGGTAGTCAAACATATATGCTAGTAATAAGAACCTGTTAATAAATCCTAACGTGAATACTTCTGCGACATGTAGACGTTATCTTAGACTATCATCAACTAAATGAGCAAACAGCAATGGGAAAGAAAATCTATTATGCCGAGATAGAGAGAGACTTTTAAAGGATTGGCTTAAAATCTGGAAATGAACACCGCGAAAGCACCAACAATAAACGGAAGACTTCAAAAGTTTAAGTGCCGACGGGAGCTCCGTGATATCGTGGGATTCAAGCACCCACATTGGAAGCAACCGTATTGTTGATGCATGCATAGAAAAAAGACAATAGGGGGGGGGGTCAGATAACATATATGAAACTCACAGTGGTCAAATATTGTGAATCACTCTTTATATACCAAGAAGTTAGCAAACAATTTATGTATAATTGTAATTTACCAGCGGATCCTTGTGTTGTTGTGTGTAGTTGATGCGCGAACAGTAGTAAAGTAAACAGCGTATTTTCCCAATGAAAGCCCATTTTACAACCTAACTGAAAAGACAACAACATCTCCATTGATAAAGGCAGTGTTGTGAAGTTATTGTAAGCAAAACGTTCTTTTAAACAGCTTTTTGCTACAATTTTCCAACAAATTAACGTAACTTAAGATGTAGATTGTGAATGTGATACTTCAAGTTTTTAGTTGACATAACATGGAAGCTTAACACGATAAGCAGTGCACGCTTTTTCTTTTACATAAAAATAAAATTGATAAGAATATTTATTCAGGCTCAGGCTCGCTAAAATTTAAGAATGATTTAAGAATAATGCAAGGCCCAAATTTCATCAAGACGTAGAATTCTTGTGTTTTTGAGTTATAGTACTGCTTGTAGATGAACTTTTTCACTATCGATACAATATTTGTTGTTCTGCTCCACTTTTAATTTCCTTAATGATAAAGTAGGACATCAATTATGATTTGAATTTAATCCTTTGATTGTACACCTTCGATATTTAACAATAATATACGAATTAGCTAAGGCTCAAAACTGAAAAAAATTTAAGAATATCGAGGCTCAGCAAAGAATTAAGTATCCTTTTTAAAAAAAATGTGTAACTACGTAAATAGGCTTCAATTACCTACGAGATTACTGCATCTGTTCGTTCATTAACGCCACACTACACAGCTACATTGAACAACGAAGAATCCAGGCACAAAATCAGCACAGATTACACAATTTGATTTCATTCACTTAAAATTTCACTCTTTTTATAGTAAAATCTAGGAAAATTTCATGCGGCCTCTAAATTCTTTATTTTGAAAGAATACCTGTTTAAATGAAAGGCAATCATGGACACTTGAGCATTAACAAAGAAACCCAGAACGGTTGAATAGTCTTGTGCCTTCAAACTTGGTGGTTTTACCAGCCATTGGCTTGTAGACAGCTTTTTGACATTAATTCTTGTAAGCAGGAGTGGATACAGGATTTTTGTTGATAGTTGCACCTATCAAAATCATTATGTTTTGCGAATACGCAGTAGCAAGATTATCAAAAGTCACGGATAATATAGAATTATTGAATTAGAAAAATTTGAAATAAATCCATTTATTTGCAATCGCCAATGCTAGACATGATTTTATATCATTTAACCGCTTATTAAAACTTAAAAAACTCACCGAATCTAGTTAACTGCAACCTTCTCAGCAAAGGCTCGATATGTGGTTGCAGGGAGATTAGCTATCTCTTAATGTAGCTAAAGCTCACTCTATGTTGATAACCACGAAACAAAAGAAGAAGTATATCACGGCTTCAAACCAAGCCTTACAACCTTCTATTCGTGAGGAACATATAGAAGTTTTATGCCATTCTAAGTATCTAGGTGTTCAAATAGACGAAAATCTGACATGGAAGAATCAGATAAAATCAGTCACTGAGAAAGCTTCTCGTACAATTGGCTTTCTAAAGTATGCCAAACATTTTCTCCCTGAGGCAATTGTAAAAACTCTTTATACTAGTATTGTTGAGCCTCACTTCCAATACTGCTGCTCTGTTTGGGGCTGTTGCAATTCCACTGACATCTTACAATTGCAGAGGCTCCAAAACAGAGCAGCACGCATCGTGACCAACAGTCATTTTGATGCTCCAAGCAAACCTCTGATCCAAAGTTTAGGTTGGAAAACAATTGAAGAGTTGATTAATAGGCAAGTAAATCTAACAGTCTTTAAATCCCTAAACAGCATTACTCCCAAATACCTTGGCAATATTTTTACTAAAAACACCGTTAATGCCACACGCAGTCTTCGAAATACAAATACTGATTTAAGACTGCCTTTAAAAAGCTCTGCTAACGGACAAGAATGTTTTTCATTCAAAGGTACAAAATGCTGGAATGGCCTTTCAACTGAGGCCAAACAAACTACTTCAATTAAAGCCTTTAAGTGCCTAAATTAGCCTGCGTCAGTGTATTTACAGATTATCATATCCGTTTTAAATTGTATATTATGTTATTTTAAGATTTGTAATTAGACTTTTTAAACATTTTAATTAGGTTTCATATTTTGTAATTATTATTTTTTGTTAGATATGTAAGTATAATGTAGACGGAGGGCCCCTTGAAAATCAGTTATTACTGAAGGGCCACCCTTTTTAACAATGTGAAATGGAATGAAATGAAATGAAAATCAAATCAGCGTCATGGATAAGTGTGGTTGGGCTTTTACCGAACTGTTGTAAGTATGTTTGTTGTTGTCTTCCTCGTGCTCTTTCTCCAAGTATCAATCCAGTTAGAGATAGATGCTCCAATTTCCCTTTTCTGATTACATGACCCAAGAATTTTTGCCTAATTTTGATCGATTTCAACAATTTTGTATTATGGCCAATTTTCCTGAGGACATTTTCATTTGACTTTTTTGCTCTCCATGAAATTCTTTGTCTACGTCTATAGCACTACATCTCGAATGCCTGACTTCGTGATTCCATGGCATTGGATATATAAATATTTATACATATTTAAAAATCAAATTAATATGAATTGAAATAGGAATCTTCGGCTTTTGATTTCATATTAATTCGGAACTCGCGCAATTCTCAGCTTTTGACGTTGCGATAAGTCGCTTCTACTAGGTTTTGCACCTCTTATCTTTATAATTGACGGATGGTTAATCAAAAAGAATTAATCGAAGAAGTACTTCATATGATTTATATAGTTAAGTTATATAAAATACGCAATATATAACAATGATATATACTGGAATTTTTTTTATGTACAAGGACTCTCAGCATATCTGGCCATGACAGCTCTAGACTGTCTTGTACTTTGCTACCTGCCATCATGTTTTGANATCTCATTCTGATGTACGTTTCCTGCTCTGGATATCTAGTAAAGAAGACATCATTTATAGACAGCCTCAATACGATCAGTTGGGGTCCCTACATAACTCAACAGACCAGTGCTGAAAATCGTCTGAGTACATTATAGTCTCTTTGAACACAAATCACGTTTAATGGTATTCATTTCCGGTAGCAGCAATGCTTCTTGCTCCTTCTTCTTAAGTTTTGACAGCGTCATTGCTTGCCTTGTTTTATCCAATCTTGCGTTTCTATGACCTCTAAGCATTTCTCTACAACACAGAAGTATATTAGGTCTGTTGATTCACAGGATGCTTTTAAAGACTTCTTTACAGATAACAGTTTTTAGTCTTGACGTATGTGATATATAGTCATTGGAACAAAGGCGAAAAAGCATAAAGATTACCACCAGACTAACCTTCTTCACGGTATATTTAGCTTTTATACAAGCTACTCTTTCTAGAAAACCACTGATTCTAAAAGTCTTTTCTCTGAGTTTAAGACAAGAAGTATTCTCCGTCGAGTTCAACTATGGTTACGCTCAGTGTACACAAATCGGCAGAGTGAAGTTGCAAAGGACACTAGCGAGTGAATTTCAGTGGTTGTCTAAATACTGCTCCTCTCTACACATAAGCTAAACGCCTCTTTTGATACATTAACTAATGGGGACAAAACTGTGAACCGTAAAATCAAATAATTATCTTGATAATAATCATATTGATATTACATATCAATCATTACATTTACAGAAAAAACATTATTGTTCCTGATTGCCTACAATATTATACGAGCATCCTACATTGAAAAATAGGCAAAATAGGAATGCGCTGATTCGATTAGTGAATAAAGGAATTGATAATGTTGGATACAAGAAACATCAGCTCAAGTAAAGAAGTAATAATCCACCTGTAATCAACTCTCTTATTTTCGTTCCAGTCGATATCATTTATAAGTTTATCCAGTTGTTCCTGTAATAGCAATCATAGATTATTCAGAATCTAATTCTTTCAACAACCAAAGGCAGAATAATGAATACAACAGGTAACATGTAGTAGAGAAGCATTTATATAAAAAGATGTTCAAAAGAGCTAACGTGTTAACGCCTTGCAATATGGCTCTTTTTAATGAGCACATATTTGGATTTATAAAGGCCTAAATGTATATATTGTAAGTATACATACATTTACTATATCTCCTATATATACATATATGTATAAACATATATACATACATATGAATATATTTATAAATATATACATATATAGATAGATTTATATATGTATACACACACACATATATATATACATATATACATATATATATATAGACACACATAAATATAAATATATTTGAAACACTTTAACAGAACAGTATCAAAAAAGAGCGCCCATTATGTATATCACAGAGGTGTTACATCTGATGATCACACGAGCGTAACTCTGAGTTGTGGTTTTATACATTTTATCAGTTTTTATTTTTGATATACATACATAAATAGATATAAATATATAAATATACATATATATTTATAAATATACATATATATATAAATATACATATATATAAAACATATATATATATGTATTTATATAAACATATATATATATACATATGCAGCTATATCTTTAACTTTAAATGTATAAAATTCGTTCTTTTTTATCATTACTAACGGAAGTCATCAGTATGCGCATCTTCTTCAGGCCATGTTTGAATTCACTTCTAGATATTTCACCACTGCCATCTTTATCCAGTCTGTAAAACATATCCTTCAGCCTCAGAGAAGTTTTGTTCAAAAACTCTGTTAGGATGTCCATGCCATCTTTCTCTTGCTGCAAGGTAGAGAAGATTGTGCCTTCCAAGCTGTCAGAAATTCAAGGCAGATATTCCCAATTCTACATATTGCAGAAAGTGGAAAGAGATCGTCAAGAAACGTTTTACTTTTAATTAATACATTTGGCTACGCTGTTATGTCTTAATCACAGTCATGTCTTAAGTTCTGGCTTGTCGAGATGATTCAATTTGATTTGTCAATATCTCACTGATCTACCCAATGAAAAATGCATAAACTGTTCTGCCAATTCTTTTGATAGTGCAGATATAACCAGTAA
>OLMO02000273.1:4766784-4777797 GCA_900291935.2 Cassiopea xamachana
ACACTAATAAACGTTGTAAAATAAGTAGAAGGTATAACAAAAATCACTCGAATTATGAAGAGAACGAAAGTCTTTGAAATATACATTTACATTAGGGGCTACAAACATTTTGAAGGCAAGGGCTACTTTTGGGTCATCAAATAGCACATTGGCTACCCAGTGCATTTTTCAAAAATATTTGACCATGTCTAGGCCCAGCCCATGTAGTATTTACATTTCACTAGCAACCAGAATCGATCTGTACGCTTCTTGGTGTCCTAAGCACAAGCCAATGTGCCAAAATAGTCTTTCCATGAGTAAGCGATCCTAAAATTGAGGGTCTGGTGAGTTGCCCCCAGACAAAATTTTCAAAGCAACACCTTTCAAAATGGTGGAAAATGCTTTTCTGTAGAATATAATGCATTTCCTCCATCATTACTCCTTATGCTGAGAAGTAGAAACTGTTTCCTCAACGTGGTTTGAGCTAATTTTAAAGATTTAGAACGAGCAAGGAAAAGCTACGCCGCTGTTGCATACATTCGCATAAATGGATGCATCTTCCAATAGACTGACTTGTCACCATCTCAATTTTGAGGAGAAATAGAATTTTTAACAACAGGCCCCAAAACTACTTGACCAGCAGCCTTAAATTTCCCCTCACTACTGGACCAGAAAGGGGGCCCAATGCGTCAACAGCCCAGCATGTTGAAAGATTTCCTGGGGCTACCAGATCAATTAGGCTAATCAAGATGTCTAATTAGTACACGTTTTCACTGTATTAGTATACACTTGATTGCAATGCATTAGTTGTGTGCTTTAGTTCTGTTTAAGTGAGTACAAATGCCTTAGCAATACAGGTTTTTCTAAAGTAATATATATTATAAAAGTAATAGGGAGACCTAATGCATCTTCTGCAGGCGACCAACATGGGACTCATGTGCGACCGAGTGCCCGCGGGCATAGCGTTGGTGACCACTGATCATATGCTGTATGTATATGTATATGCATATCATATATACAGTAAAAAGTAAAGGTAGTCCCGTCTACTTTCGTACGTAGGGGAGTGCCTGTTAGGGAGGATACTTATCCTGAGCCATCAGCATGTGAGGTAGGGTGGCCAGTTCCTTTTCTCACCGCCTTTATCTCCCCAGTGTTCCCACTGGGTTCAGTCAGGGCATCGAGTCGGGCTCGAGCCGTAGACCTTCCGCATGGGAGACATGCACTATGCTACCTCGCTCATATATATATATACAGTATGTATATGCAAATGTTTGTGTATACCGTAAATCTTTGAATTAGCTCCCTGGGGGCATATTTATTTTTTGGACTTTTGCATGGGGGGTTTTTCGAAGGGGAAGCTTTTATGAGGGGAGTTTTTAAAAGTTTCTTGGTAGTTGGTCATATTCCAGTTGAAATTTTTCTACTAGTTAACTATTTCTTCGATGCTACACGTACAAGCAATTGAGTACTTCATAAAGGGACAGGCGAATTTTCGTTAATTAATGACTGCTTTTTCTTTCCTAGCTCTATAGGTACTAACAGACTCTCAAATAGGTAAAGCCACATGCTTTTGGTGGGAGCCTATTCGAGGGAGGGCTAGTGAAAAATTTGTAGCTTTAGAGTGGGGGCTTTTTCGAGGGGGACTAATTCGATCATTTACGGTATATGCATGCAGATGGATTAAAATAAAGACTATAACAACCTTAAGTCTAAATGCTTCAGCTCCTCATTCTTGAATAAATTCGTACTCAACGCCAATGCTCCCCAATAACTGAAACTATTCCAGGATAAATTAAGCGACTGCAGTGTTTCATTTTTCTGTAAGATACAAAAAAAGGCAAATGAGATAACTCTTTTAGGTCATTGATTTTTCTCAAGAACGTTATCTTAAAAGCAGCTTAATTCTTACCTTTCCTGGATAAAAATGCAAATTAGCTGCTTACATACCGCCAGAGCATGGGCTATAGCAATTGCTCCTTTTCCACGGATGATATTCCATTTCAAATTCAACACTTTCAAACCATAATTCAAGCTCTAAAGAGAAAAAAATGTTTTAAAGGATGGGTTAGGAGAAAGAAATTGTAATTTGCATATAGGTGAATGCGTTTAGTTGTGTTGTCTCTGGGTATATCAATACACAGCGGAGTAAAGAATATTCAGACCGAGATTCAACTGCACCTACAAAAGATGCAACATTTGTTGACTGTAATGTAGAACAGAGAATGGAAGGGACTTACGAGCCCAGCACCTAAATACAATCCTCCAGTCTCACCAAAATTGTTGTAACTTAGGTCAAGCTCACTGAGCTGTCTGTTCTCCTTCAGTGTCTCTGAAAATGCCATTGCAACTTTATCACTGAAGGCGTTACCTGCAAAATCAAATGGTTCTATGTCAAGTTTGCTATCAGTGACAATACCTTTACCAAAAATTGAAGCTCTCTTTCAACACACTAACATCATCGAATTTTTTCTGCAATATGCATTTTTCCTTGACGAAAAAACCCATAATTTGTATTTACTAAAATGCATCCTTTATCGCCACCCTTTATTAAGCGCCTTTCTCAAATATACGCTACACATACGGAGTCAGTAAATGCAGTAATCAATGTTGAAATTGCGCAACTCTATGCAGTTTCCCTTTCTTGTTGGCAGAAAATTTGTAAAACACCTCTACATTATAGTTACACAATGTATACTTTTGTCTTGCTAGTATCTCCATCTAGTGAATGCAATACCTAAAATATGGTAATTGAAGTGATGCAAATCATGTCTAATTGAGAGAGTTGCAATGGGACGAGAACGGTAAAAACACTATTTAGCTCTTTGATTGTAACATGTCACAAAACCGTTGAATTTTTGTTTAGCCATTTCTGCACATTCTCTTGCAAGATTTAGTAAATTTGCTTATATCGGGAGATGATTATTGGGGGGTTTTAAGATTGTGAAGGGTGTTAGACACAACGCCTTTCAGATGTCTGGATAATAAATCCACGCTCACTTTTCACTTTCACTACTGTCCTGTCTTAAATTCTGCTGCTTGTTGCAGAAACCTCTTGTCTAAACTTTAAAAAGCAACCCATTTACTAAAAAAGGTTGTTGATAACTAGAAGTTTACCGAATGGTACGAAAACATTGCAGAGTTTACCGAATGGAACAAAATATTACAGAATTTTACGAGTACACCAGTACAAACCTCTGTATTATTGACGTATTCAAAAGTTATCATCTTCAGCTGGAGCAGTAGCCTTTAGTTTAATGATGTTAAACAAGCAAAATATAGCAAAGACAAGATTCAAAAAGAACGCTAGCTATCTTACTACCAGACGGACACATGCATTAAGATATCTAAAAGCCATAGAAGGATTTAGCGAGGGGGGTGTAAGGAATGACAATCGCCACCCCCAATGTTGTCATAACCTGTCACATACCTCGTAGTACAAGACACCTGACAGTTTCATTGATAACCATAGCTTTCGCAATTGCTACTCCAGCAGACGAATCTAGTCTGTTTTCAGAAAGATCCTGTTAAAAAAAACCAGATCTGACTCCAGATAAGCTGAAACAGATGTCTTAGGCTTTCTAATTACTTATCATCAGCAGTGAAGAAAGTAATAGAAGTTTTCAAATGTTAGGAGACAATCAGCTGAAACAACACAAGACTGGCTTATTAGCTTTGAATTTGATTAGCAAACGTCTGAAGATATTACTAACGAAGATCTCGAGACAATCTTGCTGTTATTGAATATCCTAGAAGACATGTTTTTTTAATAACGCCAACCCTCTTGATAAATAGCTGCATGGAAGCTGGTGCTCTAGAGAAAGGCTACATAGTCTGGTTGATCTGAGAGTTAAGTTCCCAGTGTAGGTTAATAAGTGGAAGGAAATGTAGACACAATTTCCTTGCAACTTAACTATAGTGCAACATAAATATTGGAAAGTATGGCATGACATAACAGTCTATAGCACAACACAGAATGCATATATAAATATAAATATAAATATAAATATAAATATAAATATAAGTATATATATATATATATATATATATATATATATATATATATATATATATATATATATATATATATATATATATATATATATATATATATATATATATATATATATATATATATATAATGTATGTAGATATAGCTGTTCTAATGATTATATCCTTATATTGTATTATCAACTGATGATGGATGGTGAATCCGAAACATGTCTTGTAAAATCAAAAGTATAGTTGTCTTTATTCGACTTATATCGAACTTGATCTTACCGAGAAGCTTTGGAAAAATATATGTACATTGAACAGTTTTCAGACTCCCTCCTCTCGTAACGTTTGGTTGCAAGGAGCTCCACATAAATTAATCAGTAGCAAAACAAATCAGGGCACCCTCCCACCCCTCTTCAGAGGTGTTACGTAACAGGTGAATGGTCCCCAATGCATAAAATGCATAAATATGTCACAAGCTTAAGACGGCCAATTATAGTATATTTTTATATATCATTATGCCTTTAGATGAAATCGAGAGCAGTATACTGAAATGGAGCGTTCATGTCATGGGAATTGATGATGATAGACTACCAAAACAGTATGCGACTTGAGTGTCAGGAGGAAGCAGACCAGGAGGGAGACCGAGGAAACTATGTATGGATGAGTTAAAAACAAGAAGCAGAACTCTAGAGGAGATGGAGAGTTTAAAACTGTATGAAGATAGAAGAGAGTGGAAGGTGTTTTGAAAGGCATCCACCTGGCAGACTTGCTGTAAATCTACTAGGTGGATTGGTGGAAAATGTGAGGTGAAAATGCCATTAGACATCGCATTTGAACCATAGTATAATAAAATTTAAAACACATACAACATAGCATGTGATATATTATTGTAAAATACAATTTGTTTATAAGAATATAATCAGCAGCAACCCCCTTTATTTTTATCTTAGTTTTATATGTTCTTCAGGCTAGTTTGGTGTTAAATAACAAACAAATCCATTGATGCTCTTAGTCAGAATGATTTTCAAGGAACAGAAAGAGAGCTTTTTTGCATTGTTTAGTGCCAAACTAGTCTGAACTTTTAATGTTCCTTGGTTAAATAATTGCATGTGCCATTTAAAGTGGGGAATGGATGACTTTATGTCCTTTCCTGCTTTGGATGGCACAGTAAACTGTATTCTGTAACTTTGTGTTTTTGGTGCAATTTTAATGGTGATAAAAAATTATTTATCTGCGTGGCATTCAGTTTTGCTTGATATATTATGCTCCTTTTGAAATACAGTCTTGCTTAAATGAGCATGAGGCATTCAGATGCATTTCTTACCAAATCACTGATGCAATAATTATTATGCAGCATGTAAGCCATGGATGTGCCTCCAATTGATCGCAAGTTGTTATCAGATAAATTTAATGTCTTTATGTGTGTGTTGACCTAGATAGAAGAAGCAAAGAGATGGTGAGAAGAACAATTATCGTCTTCATCTCTTCCAACAGCATTTTCTTTGCTGTTGTGGCCATGATGGGTGGTGGTGAAAAGGACTGACAATAAGATCCCCTATTGCGTATGTACTCTTACCCAATTGACCCCCTATTTCTAACGGAAATGTTTTTAAATATCCAATCAACAATTCTATAAAAAAGACAGTAAAACATTTGAGAGACAGGATAAAAAATCATAACAAATGTTTTATAAAACAGTAATGAAAGTCATCACCAAAGACAACAAAGTATGATAAAAGCTCCTTGTATATTGAAATATAGCAAAATACATGCAAAAAGGGACTTTTTGCGTACATAATTAGATGTGTCAAACTCTTCCCCCTTGCACGTATACGCCTTTGCTTGATCCCTTCCTCCCCCTTTGTGCGCATGTACTAAATCAATGACCCCTACATTTGATCGACTGTCAATCGTTTATGAAGATGAATGAGTAGGCTACACCCAATCCGCTCTGCTTCCTCTATAGTTACTGGGACGACCGGGAACATGAGAGGTTGACCTTGCTTTTCACTGAAAGGGCCTAATTGTGCCTTGATCACCAGGGACACTGGAGAGGGGGCAGAGGGGAGCAAGCATCATTTGGGGGAGCAGGGGGCAGATGTGTCCTCTCTTACAATCAATGATGTGATTTCTAAATAAAAAATCTTCAACAAATAAGCAATATTTTATTGGAAAAGGTCGTCATTTATGTGCTTGTGAAAAATATCCCCTGATATTCCCAAAAAAGTGCTTCAGAAGCCGTCCATGTCTCGGCGTGATTTGCTCACCTATGGTAGTCGGTGCCGTTTTTGTACCTATTGGCCCCCCTAGCCCCACAATCGTTCTAGCGTCCCTAATGATCATTGTCGTCATCATCATCGCCTTAGTCATTCGTTGTTGTTGTGGTCGTCGTCATTATAGGCTTCAAACAATAAAAAGTATAACACTACAAACCCTCAATGCTTTTGCCAGGGCTTTCCCTCCTCTAGGCCCAAGTCCGTGATGTGGCATAAGCACTTTGGAGTTTGTAAAACGTGCCAATAGAAAAGATGCAGGGATGATGCCTAGAAAATTCATCTATATGATGCAGCTGGACAGAAAGGTATGCATATACAGAACAGTAACATGATACGTAAAATCATCAAACTAGGCTACAGCAAGAATTTTGTAAATGCTTTGTTTTACTATGTTTTAATTTGGCTAATATATAGATGACTACAAGCTGAGCTAATTAACCCTGCATCTACCAAATCATGAAATAAGTTTAATGCCACCTGTTCAGAAAAGTACAAGAGCCTATTTTTTCAATAAACGTATTGCAGGTCCTGCAGTTGCATGAGTTTGATCTCCATGAATTTGTTTCTCTTCTAAACTTTCAAGGTTAGGAATGATTTTCGTAATGTTTATTATTTGGAGCAGGCGGAGAAAACTCTTTATGACAAAAAAGGTTATGTATAATCTACTAGTTCGGAATAGCTTTCATTCTTAATATCCCTTGCACTCGTTTCAATACAGTACCAGAAAGGAAAAAATGCTTGACGGAAGCATTAACATCTCGCCTCCTCCACCCAATTCTATTTCATCCACCCGGCCCCGGAAAAGGCACACCATACTCAGTTACGCCAAACCACGGCACTCTTTGCCATACCATGCCTGCTATTTTAAGGTAATTTTCCAAAAGCCTTACCATTTTTCTTGCATTCAATTTCGTAAACCTCTCTGCCAGTCAATGTTTGGGCCTTCTTCCTAAAAATCCGGAAATTAGTCAATTTACACTTTTATTGAACAATTTTACAACAGTACAGAACTTCAGCTTAAAGCGCAAGGCACTGCACGTGTCATATGCTCATTTACAGTGACCTGTGATGCCATCATTCAATCAATATGCTCGGTAGGATATAAATTGATGTCATCACTCCACACTCCTCTTAGCATGAACAGGTTAGTGGGGACATGTCTTGCCTTTCCAAGGCTAATTTGCAGATCACAGTTTTTGAGTGGGATTGCCCGCGTTTAGCGGGCACCCTTTGAATCTAAATATTATTTCACCTACTTTTCTGCTCTCAGTCGAAATTTAATGAACACTGTTTTTCCAAATCATGAAAATACTCCCTAGAAAGTATTATCTCACTACGCCTGTGGTCACATGTACATTGAAATCAGGCACGTGATTGCAGAAGGAGGGAGGGAAGTGTCCCAAAATGAAAAATCTGGGATGATGTTGTTCACCAAAACAGAACTATCAACCTGGAGATTAAACAGTCAAATATGATTTTTGCCCTTCCCCCGAAGGTGGTGGCACAGGCAGGTTTTACCCCTCTAAGGTAGTTCCTCAAGCAAAAACCAAGCACGTCACTGGTGGAAATGCCCTTGAGGGGCAAAACATACCTGTACAAGCACTTGGGAGGGGTAAAACAATTACACGTTTTTTTTATATGAAAAAAGTAAATAAGAAAATGAGGCTCAAATCGTCAAAATCTTGAGAAAATCTTAAGAAAATCGTAAGAAAATCACGAGGCTCAATTCTCAAAATTAAGTGTTTTTATAGGTCAAAAATCCGTATTTCGTCGTTATTGTATTCAAAATGTTAAAGATGGAATTCAAGTTCAAGTATAAAATATCAATAACGAAAGTGTAAACCACTACAGCCAGTTTATTTCAGTAAAAGTTAAGAAAAATTTAAGAAAATCTCAGGCTCAATTTCGGGAAAAGTTAAGAAAATTGAGGCTCAGGCAAAATAATGGTTTTCTTATAAAAAAACGTGTATTTTATCATGTATATATCCAGGTTGAGAATTCTGTTGGGTGGCAAAACCATGCAAAAGTTTTCATTTAGAGGAACATTTCCCTGTCGTACCCTCCTACACTGCATTCCATTCTATTGTTCTAGGGATTAAGGATTATCTACCCTCGCGTCATACACGACTAGACTAGGTATTCTAGAAAGAACTAGCATTACCCTTATATTATACTTTATGCTGAGTAACGATTACTCTAATTCGGGCAAAAATGCTGACACATCCCGCTTCAGTATTCCGATTATATATATAATGCACCCCTAAGAGATTATAAGTAGTTGTTGTACTGTAGGTGCTTGTGAAAGACTTTAGTAGTGTGGTAAGAGTACATATTCAAGAGAGAGGAAACGCATTTGAGTTATTTCTTTGTGTCAATCCTGCCGACAAATAAACGCGACCTGGGAGCAGATCACACTCCTGCAGGTGCATGTCTGCCACATACTAGATTGAAGCTGAAAATCTTAAACAGCTTTAATGTTAGACTGACATTTTGATAAATTTTGGCAAATTTTTTCTTTGATACAAAGTAATTTAGAATCATTTCAAGAAGGGGCGTCGTGGCACCTGTAGAGTAGGGGATCAAAATTCAACGATTTTCCGATAAAATGCGAAACCTTTGTTTTCATTAACAAGAAAAGTCCGAAAATTTTCCGACGAAGCATTAAAAGTTGTGAAAACCCGACAACTTCGAAAATATTGGGGCCGTGCTGTTGAGTTAATCTCGTTCGCCATGATAGATGAAATTACTTAAGATTGTTCTCAGTATAGAAAACACGCGACATTTTAAAAAGCTCGAAGCAAAGATATATATTCAGAGCAACATAATTTGCATAGCAATAACATAAAGATCACAGGGAATCTATGAGATCATATTCCAACACGTGCCCCCCTAGCCCCCCGGCCAAAACACCCCTGACTTCAAGCAATGACGTAGTAAACAATAAACAATCGTAGGAGAAAATATATAATAAATGACAAAGAAGTCAAATATAAAGGACAAATATGCTGTCTATTACAATGAAGAGGAAAATGGATTAAAAGAAAAAGAAGCACAATTATCGTACCTATGGAAGAAGTTTTTCTCTAAGTCAGTGTCATGCTCGCTATCGACATACGAGGCACCTTCATTCTCCTGATAACCCTCTTCATCTTTATTACGTGTTTCCTCTGTGAGAGTATTGCAAAATAGCCTCGTTCCGCTTGCAGAGAAAGCAGGAATTTCGTGTCCATTATTTCCTGGAAACCCAAATTTGCACTATAATGGTTTTTGTATACCAAGGAATGATTGCAACAACCACAACAACAACATGGTAGAACTAATTAAAACATATGCAGGTGAATGATTACCAATGAAATGGTCAATAGTTACTATTGACAAATTTAGCTCGATCTGAAAAATAATGACTGAGATATAGACCATTGAATGCTGGCATAGTTCCTATCAAATCACTGTTTTTAGTGTCTTGTTCTAAACGTTTTGAACCAGAAAAAAATGCAAGTTTTCCGTCTTCAAATGGTCGTATTTCAGTCCATTTTGACAATGTTTACCTAGAATTGTGAACAAATTCCTGTTTTGAGGTTCGCTTTCACTCCATATTGTCAAAATGTGAAAATTCGAAAAGTATATTTTTATGACGTCATCACTAATCAACTCTATTCTTGGCACTTTGCTGACTTTCTAGTCAGTCTCACTCAACTAGTTCCCATATCTCATTCATACTGCTCCATTTTTGTACAAAAAAGCAGATTTAAATCTCCGTTATTGTAAAACCGTTCACATTACTCCACACAAAAACGCACAAAAGACGAAGACTCACGAAAACGCCCTTCAAAGTGGATATTTATATAAACAGAAGTTTTCTTCGAATGCAGTAGATCAGTGTGAACACTCAAAAACGGATATTTGTCTCGACCACAGCATTATGAAGGATTAAAACGAGAGAATCGGATATTTTTTCTTCTATTGCTGTGAGCAATGTGAACGCACAAAAACGGATATTTTTATCTGGATTTTTGCATAAAAGCGGAGCAGAGTGAACGGTTGACAGATACCTACAAAAACGGATAAGTTTGTAAGCGGAGCAGTGTGAACCCAGCCCCAGTAACATGGAAAGTCTTCCTCAAGTTGAATCGAGAGGAAATGAGTAGCAACCCAAACATTTCTTGATTTTTACAAAATATGTAGTTGCTCATTATTTTTATGTACACTTTGCAAATTTCGATAAATTCTACTACAAACCTTTGCTTGCGTTGTGACTCATGATTTCAAGTAATTCATCGTCATCTTTGAAGTCATCTTCCTCAAGATCTTTTAACAGTTCTTTTGAGTTTCCTCCACGTAGCTGCCTCTTTATGCAATCATTCTCAACTGATGAAGTGCTGGTACATGATGAAGAAATTTGGGTCGAGCTGCAAGAGAGGCTAGTCCTACTACTACCTATAGGGGAGGTGGCTTTTCTAGCATTGAGATTCAATGAATCCTACTCTAAATCTCTACTACTTCTACTTAAGTCTGTAGAAAGAACTTCTGGCATTGCTCGCATGTTTCGATCCCAAGCGTTCAGAGATTGAATCTCAGTGAATGTACAATGAAACATTTGTGCTACATTGAAATCTGTGGGCTTTGGACAACCTATGTGTTTACCAAACTTCCATTTATGTTGTGCACTTCCAGCATATATACAATCATGCATACATACATATACATATACATACATATATATATATATATATATATATAAATATATATATATATATTTATG
>OLMO02000273.1:4777819-4800193 GCA_900291935.2 Cassiopea xamachana
ATATATATATATATATATATATATATATATATATATATATATATATATATATATATATATATATATATATATATATATATATATATATATATATATATATATATATATATATATAAATTGCACACTCTGATACAGTTTAAGGTAGAAAGTTAGCTTTAATAGTGGAACACTTATGTACAAGAGGCATGTATCAAGATAGATACCAGAAAGTCCTATGAAAGCAAGAACTAATATAGTGATATATAGAATAATCAATGACTGATGTATTAAAAATGAATATTAAAACTTCCTACAGAACGCTCTAGCACCTAGCCTCAGGCACACGTTGGAAAGAAAGATACAGAAGATTGCTTCGTTTTCAGTAGGGGCATAGAAAAACAAAACTTTAAGCTGAAATAAAGCAATAACACTTCTAAAAATAAGAATTTAAAAAGAACTCGAAAGTTCACCCATCAATGAGATTCAATTGCCCGCGATATGCTTTCCTTTATCAGCTGATGCGAAGCCAAGAGAGTTATCCGTTGAAGCTGTGGGTAAGACTAAGTAAGACGGAATCGTGTAGATACAATTCTTATAGAGAATGTTTGATTATATCTTTAGTTATAATCAACTTCTAGTTTGTCTGCAAAATTAATTCTGTTCCCTAAAAAGACATTGCTGGTATCTTCAGTGCTTTCAATTAAAATGAAAAATTGCGTAGGTAATATGCCTTACGTCAATTTTCGATAAACAAACAGTGGAATTTGCAAAAATCGAGGACTCTACAGAGTTGCCCAATATTACTGCTCGTTACACTTAAAGTACAGTGAGACAGAATTTTTTTATCATTTATTACATATATGAATATTTATTTATTTATATGTCATAGACAAAGTAAATATGTAAATGAACATAAATATATATATATATATATGTATATATATATAAATATATAAATATATATATAAATGTGTGTGTGTGTGTGTGTGTTTGTGTGTATATAAATATATATATATATATATATATATATATATATATATATATATATATATATATATATATATATATATATATATATATATATATATATATATATATATATATATATATATATATATATATATATATATATATATATATATATATATATATATATATATACATACATATAAGGACTCTCAAATTGCAACTCTTAAAACGCTTCACCGTAGATACCGATGAAGCTACTGCGAAACGTTTTAAGAGTTGGACTTTTTTCTTGAGTCTGCCAATTAATTTTAAAGTTTTCTTAGTGACACACACCTTGAAATGGAAAGACGTATATGCAAAAATTCTCAAGGCAACACTGGAATATATCCACGCTCCCAAACGTTTTGAATGACTTGGTAGCAAAACATTGTAATTCTCCTCTCCCGTTATTCTATTCTTAGTTATAGTATTTAGATTCTTGTTACGGTACTTCTTTGGTTGAAAATCCAAGAAAGTGATAAATGCCAGAGGCAAGTCATGCCATTTGCTTCCCCCTGATATCGTCTTCGCAGTGTTTTAAAGTAGATTGTTAGTTTTTAATTTGCTGATGTACATTTTCATATGTACAGCAAAACACCTCGACTGAGCAAACGGTAAATATTTAAGGCAGCCATTGAAAGCAGAAGTAAACGCGTTGGTTGTAAAAATTTCAAGCAACAAATACTGAGGTGTGTTAACTAGCTAGCAAGTAGCAAAAAGAAAGTCAGTAAAAATAAATCCGTAATGTGGAAAATTGCTTTTAAATATGATCAAAACATGCCTTTTTACACACACAGAATTAACATCATTGATTCACAAATCCTCGTCTTTTTTCCAGGCGCACCAGTGTTACCATCTACGGCCTGTCCCATACACTTCACCTTTTCCTGGCTTACCAACGTACCGTCCATTCTCCGGCACACCTTCCCTATTCTATTTTTCTAGTATCTTGGTTTTCCTATCTTCCTTCTCGTTCGCTGGTCCACTAGCCGTCGAACGCAGGTTGCAAAGGAAGTAGCATCCAAGCTCTGGACCTTAATAACACTCAAACCACGTATTGTGCATGAAAAGCACGGTATCTGAACTCTACAGGTTGGTCTTACGACTTTTGTGGCGTACGTCCAAAAAATTCATGAGGACATTTGCACAGTAGGAAATAAAAATGGCATCTATGCTTTTGAATGGGAAAAATTTGACCAAACTTACATCTCTTAGTCTTATATCCGTGATAGGTCTTGTAGTTCTTCAGCACGGCCCCCTGAAAAGCAGTCATTTGGCTGACCGAGCCATGGTGAATAGACAAATTCACAATGAAATAAAGGAATGAATTGCTTAGGTATCAATCGTTCACCTGAGCATCTACCAGTGCAATACGGCTTTGCAGGAATTGGCACACGGAAATGCTACTCTTCCTTGTCCAGAACAGGATCTGTAGAAACTCCTTTAAAAGAACTTCCAGAGCTTGTCCAAAGCCAAATAACCAAATTTCCAAAACAATGAAACTAATTTTCATTTGCATATATTTTATAAACTTTTGGCGGATTGTGTTTTGTATTAAAAATAGTAAAATGAACAAACATAACATATACGGTGTTTAATTCGACACTAAGCTAAATCTATTTTGAGGTATTTTTAGAATTCTTCCAATAAAAATCAAACAAATATCCAAAAGTTTTTCATAGCCATTTTGAAAATCCTCTTTTTTCCAAAACGTCCAACGTCCTGGAAAATAGCATTTTCAATTTCCATAACTTTCCAAAACCCGTATGGACCCTGCCAGAAGCAACAATAAAAAGACACAACAAAGCTTCTAGCTACTACGCAAACATATGCAACTGCTTTATTTCATACAAGTCTGTGTAAATCGGCTAGTGTCTCTATCTGATAAAATCACTTGAGGCGTTGCACCCGCGATAGTTAACACGCAGTCTATTGACAAGTCACGGGGCTGACGAAATGATCTCTTATCTTGTAAACTAGTTTGCATGAGTATTGCAAACACAAACAGTCCACCAAGAAACAAGAAAAAACCACATTATACACTGACTGCTTCGGCAATCCCGTTCTCTACGATCTCAACCATTTCTGCAGTCGTTACAGTCTCTTCAGTTCTTTGCGGCGTCCTCACTCGCTTCATCACCAACAGCCCCATTTGCTTCCATTCCAGCAGTCTTCTGTTCTTCTTTCTCAACTTGCCGTGCCTCTTCCGCAGCCTTCTTCACCACATCTTCTTCCAATTTCGCCTTCTTTTCACTTGCCAATTTTCGCTGATCTTCGCGTGCGAATTTCTCAAACATATTACCTGGCAAAAATCGTTGATATTTTCATCAGAAGCAAGTTAAAAACTTGCATATTATCAATACATCCTGAACCTATACTAGGCTTGTTCATGCGCTAGTTTCACTAATAAATGGGTCCCCCGTCTACTAATTTCAGGAGAATTGCCCTTCTTCCCCCGTTGCTTATTAATACCCCCTTCTATTAAATTTTACGAATCGATCATGATCAGAACACGCGGAAAATTGAACTAACTTTCAACAAAAAAATTTACCAGCATAAATCACTTTCTCTTGGCACTCCTTTTCTATTGAAAAGCTGCCGACATGCATACCCCCTTCTATTAGCATACTCGTTCTATTGAAAACTAGCTGACATTAACAACCCCCTTATATTCGCACCCCCTTCTATTGCCTCCCCATTCTATTAGAGACACAAGAGTATACAGCTTCCTGAGGACATCGTCTAATACTAGGTTCACTGTAGATTTTCGTCTATAGATTCTGAAAGTCATCGACAAAACGAAGAATCTAGGCAAGTGCAAACAAAGACGCCGCGTTCAAAGAAAGTCGATGACTCACTTGCCGATGAAGTAGAACGTGTTCTACTTCTCGTAGATTTTTGTCGATAGATCGATTATCGTAGAATTTCAATTTCGTTGGTCTGTTTCCTTATTTTGCAATATCTAAGCATAGATAAATGTTTCAAGCATCTCTTCAAACGCTAGTGTCTGTAGACAAGTGTCTATCTGACTTCTTTCTTTTCGTTGATAACTTTTTGAATCTATAGACAAAATCTATATCGCTTGCTTCAGCTAGTGAAATTCCATATCTTCATTTCCTTTTATAAATTTCATAATTCATTAACTGTAGGTAGACTAAAAGTCGTTTATGTTTCAAGGTCCTGCTTGTTTCAACGGACTCCCAGCTGACCTACAAACATTGAACTCCTTAACTATGTTTGATAGCCTCCTTAAGTGTCACTCGACAGGTAACTCACAATACTTCTAATATTGTTATATTCGTATTAACCTTGATTGACTTAACAACTGGTGCTATTTCCATGCCATTAACAGCTAATGTTCTCCTTCATTTGAATGAAGATGACACCTGTACCAAATCAAAAGTGCTAATCATTTTAAATGACAGTGGACAAGCTTTAATGATACTGAAATCCCTTCTGGCACTGGATCGATATTTGCACACGAATCCGATATCCATAATAGTCCATCAAGAATGAAAAAGATTTTAAAAGTGCCAAGCATGTATTTTGTGCTAAAGTTCGCGTTCATCATTGTCAATGCACTTTCATTTGCTATTGCTTTTGGGCTCAATCAAAAGTTAACAGGTTCAATTGCAATGTTCTTCATGATTCTATTATCATTTATATTTCACATAAGTTGATAGAACATTTGTCGAACAACCAGGCTTTGTATTTGAACGATTTTTCATGATTTTTCTTTGAATTTTCACTTTTGTAGATAAACTAGCCTTTAGTTTTTAGCTTAAAACAGGTCCCTTATTGATAAAAGTGCCGATAGGAACTGCAAAGGATTTAACCTGTATAAATATATCTATTATTATCATTATTCTATGGAACACTCAATAAAATCGCTAAACTCTTTGTGGACTTCTGCTCAGAGCAAGCTGCCTAAGAACATTTTTAACTTCTCTATAAGATATCTTAATAATACCCTTGCCAATCGTGTCAACCTTTACAAATGGAAGCTCTCTCAATCTTCTGATTGCTTATTTTGCCTCTATCCCGAGTCTCTTCTTCACATTATGTCTGGCTGCAAGTCATATCTTGAAGAGGGCCGTTACACATGGAGACATAACTCAGCATTACACTTTGTCGTCTCTACATTACAAAGTGTGAGAAATTCCTCCCTATATGTTGACCTTCCTGGACTTCTCTCCTCTTGCATTATAACAGGAGATCAACTGCGTCCTGATATGCTTCTTTCCATTGGTACTTTATGTGATTGAGTTGACTGTTGGGTTTGAAACCAATTTATATAGCAAAGCAGAGAGGAAACACGAAAAGTGTCAGCTTACTTGAAATCTTTCGTTGGATTTTCATAGCGTCAAATTCATTAACCTATCCCTAAGTGCTCTAGGAATTTTCGGCAAATCATGCGAGCCTTTTATAGACGTGGGCAAGGAACTGGAGTTTGATAAGCAACATACAGATTTCATAGTGCGAAAGCTATCTACAACCATTATGCGATCAACTTATTATATATTCTGTATGCGTAACATACCCCGGAGTAACACTGACCTTCTAACTGCTTGCAGAAAACTTCTATACTAAAATGTCTATTTCTTATACTGTATTTTTTCCTACAGTGTAACTTTTTTCATACCAAGTCTGTCAAATGCAAGTTACCTAATTATAACGAGATTTGTATTTGTATTCTTAAATATTAAATCATTATCAGAAGTTAAAAAAAATTAAACAAATTAAAACCAACATACCAGAACAGTAACACAAATCAATAATTTAATTTACATAGAAAAAAATGAGGTAAAATAAAATAAGTATACCAATAATTAGCTTGTGCAGATGTTGCAAGTGCAAAGAGTGTCATTCCAGGATTTGATTTTTTGTTTAAATATGGCTAAGCTCTGTGCAGTTTTAATTTCATCACTGAGGTTATTCCAGAGTAGACTGCCATTAAATGTCAGTGAATTTGTACCACATCTCTGTGATCTGGCAGGTGGAAGCCTGCATATAATCTTAATTCTAAAATCATACTCCACCACTTTAATAGTGAAAAGATCCCACATAAATGGAGGATTTAAGTGGTTAATCGCCTTATATATTTCTACCATTAGCTTTTGCAAAGAACTGAAATTTACATTGTTATCAATAGTAACGCCAAGAAGTTTCACTTGCTCATCCTCTAGGAATATTTTCCCATTCACATCTAGAAGGAACTTAGTATCTACTTTTTTTCAAGAACCATTGGAAATTTTGCAGGGTTATCAAACATCCCGTTCTGGTCAAACCAAGTAAGGATGGTCGTTAAGGTGTTCGCTACTTCAGTAATCACTATATCTATCGATGACCTGCATGACTATTGTCGTGTCGTCTGTAAAATTACAGATGTTGCGATCCAAGTTGATATGGAATAGATCATTAACAAATATGTTGAAAAGCAAGGGTCCAAGCACAGATCCACGAGGGACACCACTTTCTTGTTTACCATATTTGCTTAGATATGTTTCATTCCTAACCTTTGCATACGGTTGCTCAAGTAACTCAACATTAAACAGAGACTGTTTCTGGCAAGTCCATAGACCTCCAACTTTGCAATCAAAAATTCTTGAGGAATACAATCACTTGCATACACATAAGTATGACTTATCTGTTTAAAATTGTGTTTGGTAGAGGATACAATTAGTAAAAATCGCAAAATTAAGGTCATTCCTGGCCAAAATTCGAAAAAACAAACATAATTAGTCTGTTGGTACTACAGAACTTTACTACATCACGAAAAAGTGGCAACATTCTTTTGACATACTGAAAGCTTCTTTCGTCCGACACTCGTCAGAGAATGAAACGTCGGATAGTGACCGTCAGGTTAACCGACTATATATTTCAGTTAAACTTTCGGTCACTAGCCGACGTTTCATACTCTGACGAGTGTCGGAGGAGAAAAGCTTTCAGTATGTCAAAAGAATGTTGCCACTTTTTCGTGATGTAGTAAAACAAACATAACTTAAATCTTGAAAGAATGGACAACAATGGATATTTATTATGTCCGTCAACTTACTGTATTTTTTTCTCTCACTGTCATTAATTTCTTTTACCTTCATGACTACAGATTTAAGTTGATCTCTAGCCGCTTTGTTTTTCGGCTCAATGTTCAGCACCTCAGAAAAATCTCTTTTCGCCAACTCATATTCTGATAATCCAAAATTTGCCTGTGTAGAAATCATGCATAGTATTAGCAGAATAAATTACTGTTATGGACAGAGACACTAATGACGTAAGCTTAATCCGATATGTACATAGATTGAGTATTCCTACGGGTCATTCCCCTATATTCTATACGTAGTTACCGGAACTTTCGGGACTAATCTTCTATCATCTAAATATGAAATATGACGTAATGAATGTTCCTTAGCTTTCTAGAAATCTCTATTGCATGTATTTAAATACAGTAGCGTTCTCGAGGATTCTTGATTGTTGAATGTGAGCATTACGGACATAGTAAATGCATAGTGTTTCTGATAGTGTAGCCGAGCCTGTGGATATATTAAAATAGTTAATAAAACCATTAGTTTGATTCGAGTTTTTATCTAAGACACAACAGTTACCAGTTGCAACTAACAAATCAACAGGTCTCTAGTGATTACAGTTAGGGCATAAGTATGACATTGTTTAATACGTCAAATCATGTCGTACCGATTTCTTGTTGGTAAGAAACGGCACGACTGCAAAAAACATAAGTTGGATTCTACCCATCTGTGTTCTTTGTGGAGCCAGACAAAAAATTGGCTTTATATAGTTGTGCACCGTTGAATCAATTAAATCACTTGGTGTGGCATGGAAAGGCTCGACGTGACGTATCAACCAAGCCTTAAGTTATACTGTTACAACTATATGCATATCATTAGGCAAAATGTCTGATGAAACTGCGGCAAAATCCTTGATATATAATGCTCTAGAGCAGGGGTGTCCAAACTATGGCCTACGGTCCGAATACGGTCCACCATCTAGTTACTATTGGCCCGCACAAAATTCCGAAAATGAAGTTGCATATCATGTATGTCTGTATGTATTGTCATTTTTTTGCAAACACTGAAGAGATGTCTGATAATGATAAATCCAAAGCACAGCATTACTGCTAGCACTGAGGGTAATGTCATTGACATCATATACGAAGACGAGCTAGAAATCCGCACTGCTACTTAAAGTGTGTAGCCCTGCCCGTTGCTTACTCTCAAGAGCCAAATAAACGGGGGGGGGGTCCTAATAAACAGGGGAGTTGGAAAAATTCCGAAATTTAATAAACGGGGGGGTAGAAGTGGGTTAGAATAAACGAAGGGGGTCGAAATTGGAGAAAAGGCTTACAATGATTATAAAGCGGCGGAATGAAAAAAACAGGTTTTCATAAAGCACAAAACTATAATACATACAGAAGCGCACTATTTTAACCTGAAAAGTGGGCGTGAATAGTACTAACACTGAAAGGAAATATAGTAAAAAGTTCGTAGAAAACTTCATTTTCCTTAAAAGTAATAAACGGGGGGTCCTAATAGGGTCTGGTGGCTGGAAAGAATCGAAAAATTAATAAGCGGGGGGCGTTTATTAGGCACCTGAGGGTATTTTTCAGTAACTGGCCCTTACCGCAAAAACGATGGACACTCCTGCTCTACAGGGTAGTATCGGTGATCTTTGCCAATCACCATGTTATTTTCTGTTCTCAGCTTGATGATTGCTTTGCAATATTTCACATGCGGCAAGTAAAACAAAATCTACTTTTGAATTCATCTAATCTGAGAAACATATGACAAGTGACTATGATCGTTAGGTGGTCAAACATATACAGTAAAAACTCGCACATAAGAGCCTTCAACTAATAAGAACCTACAGCCTGAAATTGTATATTTTGACTTCAAATAATTAGGAACTTTTCAGCCTATCATTCCAACTAGGTCCTTATAAGTGGTTTATTTTTTATCCGCTGAGAAATGAAATCAGTCTTTTTGCCAATCAACTCCATTAATGGGTCCTCCGAAAACAGTACCTACGTAATTGAGATGGGTAGGTTTACACAAATGTTTTGATCCACTAAGCATTGAGTGGTCAAGTATATACTGTCATAGTATTTGAATGCCATATAGTCAACCATCCTTAGTTGTAAGTATTTGCATGGGACATCTGGTAAGAACCAGAACCCTGATTACTGGAACTGCCTCATCACATAAGAACACGAGCAGGCTCATTTCAAAACTATAGGTTCATATTTGCGGGAAATTTACTGGAACACTTAGACAGTATTCGTAAACAGATACTTAGAAACAGCATCTAGCAATGGATATTGGGTAGGGAAGGCAATCTACAGCGGAGCTACATTTAGTGTAACGTACAAGGTTATATGTAAATCGTGTTTAACAGCTGCCATCAGAGTGAAATATAAGAAAATTATTAACAACAAACCTGTCCTCTTCTAAACAATCCCTTTACATTTTGACTTTCAATTTCTAGTGCTTTATCACAACTTTTCCTAGCTTTGCCGTATTCTTTTAACTTCAACTCGCACATTGCCGCATTCAAATGGCCGATGCACTTCAAAGGGTTTGCTTTCGCCTTCTCCTCATCTTTGTAAACATCTAACAGTTTTATCATTCGTTCGTATTGTTTTAATGCCTTTTCGTAGTCTCCAGCCTACCACGTCATGATAAACAAAAGTAAACCGATCATAAGAAGCAAAACAAAGGAAAAACAACGAATGAATTAAAGACAAATTATGAAACATATGAAAAAAGAAAGGAAAGAACGAAAGCCTGATTTTGACATAGGAATAATTTTGACGCATTAAAGATCAAGGTATACACAAGAGCCACAACTATAATACTTTTTATAAGAAAACCACTGTTCTGCCGGAGCCTCAATTTTTCTAAATTACCTTGGAAATGAAGCTGAGATGTTCTTATGATTTTCCTAACATTTACTGATAAAATTGGCTAAAATTGGTTCCCATTAGAGGTTGCCAATAAGTTGATCTTCGCTATCACAGAAATCTTAGAAAGTAAAAGGTACTATCGATGTCTTGCACGCAAACAAACTCAACATTGGAGCTTGAACTTTGTAGTCTTCTTATGATACTACTAAGACATAGGCCCTGTTCAAACGCTATCAACATTTGACAAAACACTGCTAAACATTTGAGAAAATTTCTAAGCAAAGTACAGCAATGTGTGAGAGATGGATGTTTAACTATAATCTTTTCCAAGAAACAATTACTAGGGAGGGGGTAAATCCCTAGAGAGGGAACATGCTAGTTTAAAAATCAATGTTTGAGGACTAGGAGCACTTTCTATGAAAATCCCTTTAAAGATGTTTTAAAAGGATCTATCTCATATTCTAATAGGAAATTCAATTATGTGATAAAAGCAAATGCGTGTGAATCAGAGTCTAAGCGAAGACCATTTATCACCTCTAGTGGCAAGTAGTGTAATGTCTATAGTTGCTGTAACAAGGGGAAAAAGGGGGTTTGGGGGCAACGCCCCCAGGACATTTTTCGTGTGGTGCTTTTTACCTTGGCTTAAAATGATCTCCCAATATCATGCTTGCCATTAGCTGTAAAGACCTAAAATTCTGCTGAATCTATTTTTAACAAGAGACATTCCCATATTTTATATTTGCCACTTACAGCGACACTTGAGTCACGGTTGATTTATTCAAAAGCCATTTCTTCAGTTCCAATGTAAACCTTTTGAAAAAAGGGATGATTTCTGGGGGCAAAACTCCATTTACTAGGGGAAAATTTCGAGAACCAGGAGGCACTTGCCCCCCCGAGTTTGTATGTTAAAAAGGCCCTGTGTTTAAACGCTCTCAACATTTCACAAAACATTCGATCATCGAACTTTGTCATTGGTCATGTGATTTGCTCGTCCAACCAGTGGGAGGCAATTATCATTACTGCGCTTGCGCCAACTAATTAAATGTTTCGTGAGTGTTCACACACAAACCATCGCTAAACTTTACCATGAACAAGGAAATGTTGAGTTGATGCACTACAGCACTACACATTTTCAACGGGCTTTGACGTTTGCTAAACAGGAATCTAAGAGCATGCGTAGAAGGCATATTTTCAGCTTGCTTGAATGCGGGCAGTGCAATAGGATAATGCAAGGTTCGCGCATGGCAACAGATTCCTCAGCCAACGACTGACTTTGAGCTTCAATGGCCTAACAATAGGTCTTAACAATGTGGGCAGTCTTCGTTATCCTGAACAAAATCACTGATCTCTTCTTATATGTTTAAGACAACTGATTGGTAGTTGAATATACGATGTCTACACTAGGGAGTTCTCGATAGGTTGCCACTCAGTATGATTATTGCCCACTTTACACGACACTCTTCAACCCAGATTCACCCCAGGCTTATCAGCCACGTGCACAAAAGTGGGCAGATTTTATTTTCCTAGCGCTACCAAGATATAAACATTGATTGCAAGGTATAGCTCAAACTGAGGACAATGGAGTTCATTAGTGATGGTATCAAAAAAAATTCTATTTTTAGCCTTTTCATATCTTGACTGCAAGGAGTGAAACAGCATCATAAAATAAACATGTGTTGAAAATTTTAGGTGAATATTGTCAACATTGGGTCAAGTAAGTGAAAACCTGTATTGCCTTCATGTCAATACAATAGATTGAATAAAATTAAAACTCAAATAGTAAAACTTAAGGCCAATACGTTTGTAGTCATCATAAAAAAGCATGTTTTTCAGCTCACAACATCAACAACATAAATGGCGTACTTAAGAGTACGAACCTAACAGTATGACCAATTGACAACAGAAAACTTGCAACACAAGCCTCCAACCATTTAAAACCAGGCTCGGAATACAGTGATTTGATAGGAACTATGCATTGATACAATCAATACTTTTTAGATTGAACTGAACTTTGTCAAATGTAGCTATTCTATAGCATTTTTTTTCAGAATTTAACATAAAAAAATATTCTAAAAATACAATTTTTGTGATGTCACACTAATGAGCTCTATACTCAATAGACCCAATTTAAATTGCCCTGAGAAGATTTTGAAAATTCACAACCCACCTTGAAAAATGATGTTCCTTTCTCCTTCACTTTTTGAGAAGTTTCAATTTTTTCATCAAAATCCATCTCATATGATTCCTTTGGGTTCTCAAAACTAGTCAAATAGACTTCATAAACAATCTCAGCATTTGCAGGGATCCCAAGCTTTTCATTTCCCATCTCTCCAAAGCCATATTTTGACTGGATCTTCAGTTGAACTTTTTCTCTTTTCTTCATTGTATACAAAGCCTTCTCTATCCCCATGCATATTCCCTTCTCTGACCCTAAAAAAGTTAAGATACTGACTTCACATATACCTCAGTGCACTGTTTTCCTTTTACTGGAAATCAGAACAGAAAGCCTAAACCATCCCTTACCTTGCTAATAATACATAGGGGCTAAGAAAGAGAAAGATACATCAAAGTAGAAAGCCCTACAGAGTGCAAAAAAGATTGCTTACCTTCACCAAGAATGAACTCAATGTCTTTCTCTTCAAAAGCTGTTCCCTGATACATACCCCGCATATGAACTAGAAAAAAGCAGAGGTGATTTTAATTTGTCATACAGGTGAGGTACATGTTTACAAAGAAGTAGCAAAGTAGTGTTACAGTTGGAGGGAACCAAGGGCCATGACAATTTGTGATTTTTCCTTTCTCCTTTGGTATATAAAAATCTGAGTCTAGTCAGTACTAGGGTGTCTGCCAGCTTTGGCTTGTGAGAAAAATTCACAGTATTAAAAAATTGTCCCTTCTGAGGAATTCTTACTCCAAATTCTAGATGTGCATCCTTTGCATGCTCTAATGGAACAAAGGCACCAATTGTTTACATCAAAAACTTAATAAGTTCTGATTTTTAAGAAGATGAGTAACATACTTGTTATATTAGCTTCATCCTTTGGATTCTTGTACCCCTCTCCCTTAATAAGGATCTTCTTGATAACTCCTCCATCATTTGTAACATCTGTATCTTTCCAATAGTGTAATTCCACTTCAAACTTCAGGGTAGCATTGGCTGGTATCTTTGGTGGAGACCCTGTTGCGCCATATGCATACTCAGGTGCACATGTCAGTATGGCAACTTCTCCCTTTTTCATTGTTGCTACACCAATGTCCCATCCTTTAATTACTTGGCCTGCAGGACAGTAATACAGTTGAAAGTATTTAATCATCAACTATCACATACCATAATGCTGCAGATTGGTGAATTAATACCTGAGTCAGATTTATCAGGGGGCATATGGGGTGTGACACCCTCAATATTATTGTTGTAAAATTTAGTAAATTCTGCATTATTTTCTTACAGTTTGGTAAATTCTGCAACATTTTTGTACCATTTGTTAAAACAATCAACCATCTAAGTCCTGAATACATGTGGATATTCTTAACAAAAAAGATACTCCCTACAATCTTCAAAGTAATAAACTATGCAAGAGCCTTTCTGTGAATTCTCAGCACTATTGAATAAATTCCCTATTATTTAGAGGAAGTCTTTTAGGAATGCACTAAGTGATGGCATAGAATAAACTTAAAAAGAGTTACAACACTGGAATGGAAAGAATTGTACTTGCCATATCTGCACATAATTTGTACAATTTTTAGTTAGTTCTTTACTTTATTCTAGTGGATTATTGTAAAAATTATGTATTTGTACATAGTCAGTGTGAATTGATTTTTTAAAATAAACTAACTGTAAAAAAGTTTTAATTTGATTTGATCTTCAAAATATTGACTTTCTTTTGAAGTAATATTACTTTTTAAAAGTCAAGAATTGGGTTTCTATAAAAACAAATTTCTAAGATAGGATGGTAATGAAAGTGAGAAATAGGAGTAACTTTATCATCCAGGCATCTGAAGGGTGTGGTGTGCTAGACTCTTAATAATCCTATGCCCCTTACAATCACATACTAATCCATTTTTGACTAATGCTTAGAAGGTTTCTTAAGGGCCCATACACATATTGTGTCGCACCAATTTTCACAATTATAGACACCCATCCACCTCCTGTCACACTTTGTCACAAATTCAAAACCACTCACCCATCCCCAATGTGTGACATCACATTATGAATTTCAATAAGATATTTTTCTGCTTTCATAATAATGTGTTTATTATGTCTTTTTTGGCCTCAAAATTGCACCAAAATAGGATTACCAGGCTACTTTTAGACGTGAAGCCAAATTTGTTCTCAAAGAGGGCCAGACGTGCTACTATGAAGCAAAATGTGCTGAATATTGAGTTGTTTAAAAACATGGCATCGCACTGCAAAAACTACCCACCCACCCCTTATCACACTCTGTTACAAAACTCAAAAGACCCCATCCCCTTGCGTGACTTTATATCTGAATGGCCCCCAATCTGAATGGCACCAAGTCTGATGTACTGAGTTGGGCCTTGAGTTTTCTATGAATGTCTTGAACTACATTAAAAGCCTATTTGATACAACAAATAAGACAAAAAATATATAAAAGATCAAAAAAGTTTAAATAAATAAGCAAATAAATTATCAATTATTGATATCAGAATAAAAAAATTGCATGTATCTCAGATAAGCAATAAATTCTTAAATCTGCATCTGAAAATACATGCACCAAAAAGTTGATTGATAAACAGAAGATGGCAGAATGTTAAGTATTGGATAGCCAGCAAGAATTGAAATTTCAACAACATTAAAAAGATACGCTATTGGAACAACGATTAGTTTCATTTACGAAACTTCACGGTTCAGGCCATCGTTTAGGAAGCAGCTGCAAAAGCAGTTGAAAAATGCAAGCAGACGTGAAAGAAGTAGCCTCTAAATGAAATAATACTGACCCTCTCCAAGTTTAAAGCTGAACAATTGATCTCTATCTTTGCTTGAATCAAATTTCTCTCCAGAGAGAAGCGTTCCCGTGTAGTGGACAAATACTTCGCTTCCTTCGCCGGGATATTCATCCCCTTCACCTTCTTTCAATATTTTCTTAAGAATTCCACCATTTTTATCGGGAGAAATATCGACACCACTTTCTTGCATAGGTTCCATCTCGGTCTCTTGCTCTGCTGCCATAATGCTCGTTTCCTTTTCCAGGCCAAGGAGATAAAGAAAGATTGATTCCTCTGGCAAATTGTTCTAGAAATTTCGAGCAGTCCTTATGCTTTGAGCACATGTGATTATGAGCAATAGTGAAAAAGAGGTTGAGGTTTAGAGGAGTCTTTGTTATGTCTAAAAGGAACTCCTTTCTTGAAAGTGACAGGTTTTCGGGGTGGGATCAGTGGGTGGTAAAGGGTGAGGAACCATCAGCACTCACCTATAGTCTGTATTTCACTATTCTGTTTTGTAGAAGGCTATCCTCATTTCGCACTTCAGCTTTAAAAGAATGGGCTCTTGAACAGTCTTGAAGAGATAAAGCAAAGAGCAAGGGTTCTTGAACAGGGTTGATTTCAAGGGGGCTCAGGAGGTATAGTCTCCTTTGTTAAAATTATTGTTCATTTTGGAGGGGCTCAGTCCCTTCAACTTTCTTCAAAAAATGGGCGTGGTTGAACATAAGCCACACCCAGGTATGGACCTGGTTGCACCCAAAGCCCTCCTTGCTAAAAGTTTTAGAAGCTGCCACTGCTCTTGAACTCTATATTGCTTCAAATGTGCAAGATCCGCACCAACCAGTCCTTTTGAGCACAGAAAAATTAAACGTGTAACCTTATCTGGAACATAAATGTTCTCAAGCAGTGGCGGATCCAGAGCTGGACTTTGTTTTGGGGGGGGGGAGCTTTTATTGTATATTTCATGAGACGTTTCTTAACACTGCTGTTTGCTATGGGAAATATTGCTGCTTAGGGGGCCATGGTCTCTCGGGTTCCCACTGGACCCACCCCCTGTTCTCAAATCGATTGCTGCGTTGAAGTTTGAATTTGAGCGATTTTGAGAGTGAGCGAGGTCTGGGACGAGTAGTCGGATCGAACATCAACCGCCAGATTTCGAATTTTTGCACTCATGTTTTGATCGTTGCATCGTAAAACAGTTCGTGGTTTACTTTATAATTGAAGGTATTTGTATTTGATTTCGGATCCACTAGCTTCACCCATACAGGCATGTAGCTGGGGATTTTGATTATTGTTTGATTGGTTATTTCAGGGAATAAATTTCAATTTTGTATGTCGCTTGACTTGGCCTAAATTCGATTTTAACATGGCTAATGGAGCCTCAAGTAAGTCTCAATCGAGCAACGTTAGAGTCGTTGTACGTGTCCGACCCAGCAACTCACAAGAGCGTGAAAATGGCTGCAAGAACGTGGTTAAGGTAATCGATGACCACATGCTTGTTTTTGATCCGAAAACTGATTGCGTTGCAACTAGGTATGTGGGCCGGGCCCCCATCGCTCAACGTCGACAGCGCAATGCTCTGGATAAACGCCAGAAAGACCTACGATTTGCATTTGACAGAGTTTTCGATGAGAATGCAACAAATCAAGAAGTATTTGAGTATACAACTTACTCTGTAGTCGACAGTTTGCTGCAAGGTTACAATTGTTCCGTGTTTGCATACGGTGCTACATCTGCAGGGAAGACACACACTATGTTGGGAAGTCCAAACCAACCTGGTGTTATTTTCTTAACAATGATGGATCTATACAGGAAGATTTTTGAGAAAACTGAAGATTTTACATGTGATGTCTCTGTTTCTTATCTAGAGGTATTTCCTGCTTATTTCTTTTTATTAAGAAACAGAATATTTTATCATTCAGTCATTCTTACTGTTCTAAATGATTGATAGGATTAGCCTCCATATTTCATGGAGAGGTGCATATCTGCCAAAGCACTCGATTACCCAATATTTCTTTCATAATATGCTACGTAATTTCTCTCTTTTATCTCAAAACACTGCTCTGAATTCACTCTGTGGAAATGAAATATACATTTTTCAAATGAAGCTTTTTGAAAAGAGGGCATATTGTCGTGTCAAGTGATAATATCATAAACGTTTTAGCTGTTTTTAGTCTTGTGAAAGGTAAATTGTGGTGTAGTGTGTGATGCTGTCTGTTTATATGTGCATGTGCTTGCCTGTCTACACGTTGTTTTTCTTTATAAGAAAGTGGTTTATAAGAAAGAAGTGCTCAGCTGCTCAAAAAGTTGAAAAGTTCAGTGCTGGGTTTTTGAGACTTAAGAAAGTTTTTTAGTGTTTATGTATTTAAAATTCAATTTACCTATGTACAAAATATCATGAATGTGGTGTTTGCAGTTAAACTTATGCTATTTACTAAGATTTAGCATAATCTCAAATGTCCTTCCTAAAATTTACTAATCTTTTTCACTTTCCAATAATCTGCATGTGCAAAGCATTGGAACTCAAAAATTTTTGCTAAGAAAGTCTTAAGAAGGTTTTGATACTGGAATTGTGAAAAAGTTAACCTTTAAGTACTTGTTAAAATAAAACTTTCTTATAAAAAATCATGTTTGCCTGTATGTATTGAGTAGTGTGTGAGTGTCTTTGTATGTGTGTGGGCTATTATGGATAAGGTAAGAAGAAATTAACTGTTGCAAGCTACAAACATTATATTGAGATACATATGATTTCCTTCTTATCAGATCTACAATGAAAATGCTAGAGACCTGTTGAATCCATCAGCAAAAGCACTTGCAGTTCGGGAGGATCCACAAAAAGGTGTCTGTGTCAGTGGCTTGACTTTGCACAAGGTAAGGGAATTTGTTAGACACAGCTTTGTTTTATGTGGAATCACTTTATAAGGAGCCTTTATGCAAAAGTTAGAAGTCCCATAGATATTTTTCAATTTTATACCTGCAAATAATCAAAAATTAGGAAGCTGGTTCCACCCATTTGTAGCCAGTACTCTCATAGATTGTTTGCTATGCTCATGTCTAGTGTTTCTTTAATGGTTTCCAGCTATGATATCTTTCTAGAGTTTTGTGCTATAGTCTATAGTTTTGACACAAAGCATGAAATGAAAATTAAGAAACTACTTAGGAGCTGTTAGTACTACAATTTGATCATTGAATATCTGAGAATAAGGAGCTTTTGGAACTAGGCACATTTATGGCAATTTGAAATTCATAATAGCTGCCTGTAATGACAAGAAAAATCGTATGTCTCACTATTAAATTCTGTGGTAGCCATTAATTGTCAAAGAGGATTTTGAGTTACTGCATTGTAAAGCACAATGCACATGTCCTTTTATGGTGTTTATGTTGAATATAATCATCATTCAATATTGCATTCATTTATATAATGATTTTAAGTTCATAATACCTGTAGTATTGCCAGATTGTATGTCAGATGTTATGTGTATTTCTCTTTACTACAGTACAGTATAGTTGATGAAATTTGTTTATACATTAATTGTCTCCAGATGGTTTACTTTTCAGACACAGCCATACATTTAGATCTAAATATTCTCTCTATGTATCACGCCTTTAACATTCTAATATACTAAGTTGAAATGTCAAAAAATTTGTATCTGAAAGTTTAGTATTTGCAGTATGACTGTACTTCTAAAAAGCCCAACAAAAAGTGCTGATCTAGTACATCTATTTAAGCTTCTTTTCTTGTTATGGAATGAATGAGGCACTTTTGCCCCCCTCCCAACAACTGCCAGAAGTACTTGCCTTTGCAGTCAGATTATTGAGCACAATTTGTATTACACTACCTCCCTTCTATAGCCACAGAATGCAGAGGAGCTGTTCAGTATGTTGGAGTATGGGAACCAAAACAGAACACAGCACCCAACTGATGCAAACAAGCAGTCTTCAAGGTCACATGCTGTTTTTCAGGTAGCTCATATAATTAGATTGTTATCAAGAAATATCACTCCCTGAAAATGACTTAAAAGTGTTATGTAAAAAGTATTTGCTATGAAATTGTTCATTTTAGTAAGTATTTTGGAAATGATTTTCACCAGTTTTGTAGCCTGAAATGATAATAGTCCAAGTGATATATTTTTTTTTTCTATTACCTTTAACATTCAAATTCAGCTTGAAGCACAAGTGTTAAACATATACAGTCCACTGTGCCATTCAATGCAGGAAAAAAGAATGCCATCTAGTCCTCACTTTGAATGGCATTTGAGGCTTTAAGGCTTCATTCTGAGTACTTATATATATTTTGTTGTATATTTTAAGCTTTCAGAAGGATCTTGCTCATTCATTTGACCTCTTGTATCATGCATGATTATTTGTGATGGAACAGAATTGATTTTGTTGAAAAGTCATTTTCGGGCCATTCACATATTACATCACACTAATTTTGGCATTTTTAGACACCCACTCATCCCCAGTCATACTTTGCCACAAATTCAAAACTAAAACCTTCCCCCTCCCCCCGATGTGTGATGTCACATTCAGAATCTCAATAGGATATTTTTCTGCTGTCACAATAATGTGTTTATTATGTCATTCTTATTGACGGTTAATGGAGGCAGCCAGGTTCATGTACTGTGACAGTGAACATGGTCAAAATGGCATCAATATAAGACTGCCAGATTATCTTTAAACGTGGAGCTAATTTATCCTACAAAAGGGCGAGATTAGGCCAAATCCTCTAAATATCAAGTTGTTTAAAAAATGTGACGTAACACTCAAAAACAACACACCTACCCCTTCTCACACTTCATAACAAAAAATCAGAAGACCTCTTCCACTTCCCTTTGCGTGACGTAATATGTGAATGTCGCCTTATTGTAAAGCTCTCTCTTAATTCTGCTCTTCACAAGCAGACTAGCTCGTCTAAAATACTTGGTAATATTGCCTTGCCCTGTCCTACCCAGGTTTTTGTACGTCAGCAGCCAAAGGGATCTGGATTGAGCACTGATGTCAAGATTGCAAAAATGTCATTAATTGATCTTGCCGGTTCAGAGAGAGCAACGGTCACAACAAACAGAGGAGCTAGGTTCCGAGAAGGAGCAAATATCAACAGGTCGTTGCTTGCGTTGGGGAACTGCATCAATGCCCTTGCGGAAAATAAGCCTATGAAGGTAAACTGATCTAAATTCCTTTCTTTTCAAGTTATGTATTGCTTTAGCCATAGATTAAAAACATGTGGCTATAACTGTTTAGTTGCGTTTGTTGAGAGGAATCGTATATCTAGGATATTCATATAGTTAGCGGGACTAGAACCTTTCGACTGTTTTTGCAGTCAAGCAGACGCGCAACTAGGGAAGGGATCCTGGGGTCTAGACTCCAGCCCCTTTCAGCAAAAGAACGAGAGTGCCCTTTTTGTATTGTCCTCTATATTCAAAAAGGAGTTTTTACCTAGCATAGAACAAGTATACATCCAAAAATGTTCCCGGGGCGTCGCCCCCTCCCATTTCCGTTTCTCTACCATAATAAGAAATAGAATTAAGAATCACTGGTATTCAAGGCAACGATGTTATTAAAATTCCTAAAGTATTTCCTCCGTTTATGAATCTGAAAAACAGTATTTGAAGGCCGTATCTTCATTAAGCCCTATTTCGTGGACTGTACTCCCGCCCTCCAAAATTCCTAGTTGCACGCCTGTAGAGCAAGCATTTTGAATATTTGAAGGAGTTATTGCAATTAGATTTCGATGAGGAAAAGTTCAGCCTCAGGAAGAAATTCAATTTAAAGTCAACTGGCTTCTTTATTGGAATTGGCTTTGGGCTTTGTATGGAAATTCTATTTCCGCTGCTTGGTAAAACAGTTATGGGTTAGGGTAGGCAAACCTCCCAGGTTTTTCACTAAGTGAGAGATGTGCCACAGAAAGAAAAGTGGCATTTGTTGCTTCAAATGTAAGGCACAAGTAGAATGTAAGGCACGATGTGATTTTGGAGATGCTTTTTCAAATCTGATTTCTTAGAACTCTATCTCGTATTCAGATCACGTTCTTATAATACCCTGACCCTTTCCAAGCCACATCAGTCAGTCTACATAATGGTACCCCCTCCCCTATTTACCCAAACTGTAAGGCTTAGTATCCTCCTACAGGGCACATGTCGTTATGACTAAATTAAACACGATCGGATCAGACACTATCCGGACGCTTTTGGGTTCACTTTCAAAAGTGGGTACTTATTGGTCCGTGTATTTGACACCGTACTATAGTTATGAAGTGAGACTGATCGTATTCTTATGTGATGAGGTAGTCACAGTGATCAGGGTTCTGGTTCTTTACACGAGGTCCAATCAAAATGCTAGAATAGAGGATGGTTGACCATATGACATTCAAATACTATGACAGTACATACTTAACCACTCAATGCTTAGTGGATCAAAACATTTGTATAAACCTACCCATCTCAATTACGTAGGTACTGTTTTGGAAGATCCATGAAAAGAGTTGATTGGCAAAAAGACTGATTTCATTTCTCAGCGGATAAAAAATAAACCACTTATAAGGACCTAGTTGGAATGATGGCTGAAAACTTCCTAATTATTTGAAGTCAAAATATACAACTTCAGTCTGTAGGTTCTTATTAGTTGAAGGCTCTTATGTGCGAGTTTTTACTGTATATGTTTGACCACCTTCTAACAATCCTAGTCACTTGTTATCTGTTTCTCAGATTAGATGGATTCAAAAGTAGATTTTGCTTTTCTTGGTCATTTGAAATATTGCAAGGCAATCATCAGTATGAGAACAGACAGCAAGATAGTGATTGGCAAATATCACTAATTTGTGCCGCAGTTGGCGTTCCTGTGACTGGATTTTCTGTGTGGTTTGGGGAGCTATATTAGCCATACATTTCTGGTGTGTCTGTCTAGACTGTGGGGGGGTCTCGTCGCAGGAGTCCCAATTGTGGTGCAATATGTCTTGATACTATCTTTCGACGTGTAGTTAGTTCCTTCCACCCTGAACAGTGTATAGGGCAGCAATGCGGCGCCAGCGGTCACGATCAGATGCTACAGTGATGGCCTCGTTCCATGAAAAGTTTCGTTTTTGAAGGTCATCCTCAAACGTCTTTCGCCAGGTTACTCTCGGCCTTCCACGTTTCCTTCGTCTCTGTGTTGGGATCCATTCGAAAGCTCCACGAGCTGGACGTTTGTGCTGTAGTCTAATGATGTGTCCAGCCATACGCCATCTCTTCTCAGCTATTATATCTTGAAGTGGTTTCTGTCTCGTGCGTCGTAATACCTCTCCTTTAGTGACATGCTCTTGCCAAGTGATTCCTAATATTGTTCTTAAGCACCTTTGGTTGAACGCATCCAGTTTTTTCCCTTCTCGCATGGTCATTACTTATTTAATTCTTGTATTAATGTCATTTACGTTTTACATACTAATGTCTTAGATGTTGGCTTGAATTAGCTGTATATATATATATATATATATATATATATATATATATATATATATATATATATATATATATATATATATATATATATATATA
>OLMO02000273.1:4810600-4843054 GCA_900291935.2 Cassiopea xamachana
ATGTGATGTGTTCAAAAATGGATGATACAATGGAGGAGGAAGAAATGTTCGCAAGCCCTAATACTGTTTGTACCGGATGTCCAGTTTTGGAAAAGAAAATTGTATTCTATCAGAAAAAGATCAGTTGGCTTAGAAGATCAAAGAGTAAATTAGAAGACTCTAATCAATGCAAACTCTACTTCATCTAACGCAGAAGCCATTACCCTACACGTTGTACAGCTTATAGGTCCTAAGTGACTGTTTACAAAATTTGACAAGGTATGAGCTACAATTCGTAATAGATACTGGTACTCACCATTCCTGAACTTGGATTTGCCTCTCAAATCAAGCCTCAAGAGTTTGTGGTAGCAGTCCATCGGGGTCATTGGCCTCGACATTTTCTTTATCTTGGGCATCCAAATCGTCAGCTAGTGGCTCTCCGTGGCATGCATCTATTACCCTACACGTTGTACAAGTAGTAGTAGGCCTGGCTGTGCAAGCACACGGTCATCATTGCCATCATCTTCTAATTGATAATCAGTAGCTTCATCGTAAAATGACGATTCACTGTCACTGTGTGCTATTTTAATGAGCCGTAGCACGCCAAGACGAGAAGCTTTTTAACGCTTTGTTTATCAACTGATATAGGCCTAAAGAATGCACTCGGTTTGATCCTCGTTATGACATCACGCAGTGGCTATCAAAATTCGCACCTAGTGCCTCAAAACAACCGCTAATTTCTACACCTTTCTCGCCAGTAAGAACAAAAATAATATGATATTCATGCATTGGAAAGACCGAAGTTTCGATTTTAGCTAAAAAAGTATATTCGAATTTTTCGATGCATAAGCACTTTAAGATCACTATACTTTAGCATAGTTGAACCACACTTTCGCTATTGCTGCTCTGTATGGGGATGCGGTGGCTCAAACACACTTTTAGAGCTGTAAAAACTGCAAAATAGAGCTGCTAGGGTACTGAGAAACAGCGCTTTTGATGCCCCAAGTAGTCCAATTGTACAGAAACTATGGTGGATGAAAATAGCTGATTTAATCTCTTTCGAGCCGAACCAGTTAGTATTTAAGTCTTTAAATAATCTGGCTCCTCGATATATTTGCAACCTCTTTCAAACAAACTCTGATTGCAGCTCACGAGGTTTAAGAAGTACTGCAACTGATCTGAAGCTCCCAATGTATACTTCTTTGAATGGACAAATAAGTTTTTCTTACCGCGGAGCCACGTTATGGGATAACCTTACAATTGGTGTTAAACATGCTCCCTCCCTTTCAGTTTTTAAGCAGAGGCTTCCCTTAGATGATTACCTTGATTAGGATTTTAATCTTTCTCTTTCAATTCTACAATTACTTATACTTATACTAGGCTTTTAGGATGTTTGTATTTTAATTTCTACCTTTTCCGTTTCGATTTATTGTACGTAGTTAAGTAGAGGGCCCCTTGGAAATCAGCTTCATTGTTGAAGGGTGTCCCTACTTAAATATATTAAATGAAATGAAACCACTCCCCACAACCTAGAATGCGAGGTCTCACACTTACCCTATAATCTCGCATAAAGGTGCCGGCGACTATATCCGAATATTCAAAATTTCTGCATTTTTAAGGCTAGAAAATAGGGCCCCATATTGGCACCCGGCGTCTTTATCTGAGTTGCTAAATGCCAATTTGAATAACCTTATTCTGTAGCCATGTTTATAGGGATCCTATAGAGAATGCAAATAAAATACTGCTTTGGAGTTCGTAACAACTTAAGAAACCTCACAGATTAAAAGGTACACTAGGCACTAGGAGTATCTATAAGTCCATGAAAGTTTGTAGTCCCATTCACACTATACCGGATTCATCACATATCGGCTTACTGCCTATATCAGACAGGCCTTCCATCCACACTATACCGGATGAATCCGATATGCTCCGTACCTTGCGGAGTGAAGTCACTCCGCTGTGAAAGTGGTGTATCGGATTACTTTCGATATCGCTCCGGAAGCTCTCTTTGAGCTGCAGTCAGCTTCGTTTTCAAGCGTCAATCAATTTTCAAGCAGTGACGGTTGCCATGAAAAGTCCCTCTAAGCAAAAGGCTTAGTGACGTGAATGAAGTAGAGCGGAGTAGTGTGAACAGTGTACAATTTTGATATCGGATTCAGTCAAGAATGTTGTACAAGATGAATCCGATATAGTGTGAATGGGGCCTAGGAGTATCTATAAGTCCATGAAAGTTTGTGTATCAGGAAAACCAGAAAGCATGAAATATGAGAAAGGGACTAGAGGTCCCTTGTTTAGTGACTGTGAAGGCTTTTTTCTTCAAATTAGAGCCTATTGTTCAAGACTTATGTATTTAATAAATATTCTTTAAAAAATCGCCTTATTTATGTTACTTTTCATTGTCAATAAAAGAAAAGCAGGGCTGGATAAAGGTGCCCTGAGCCCTGAATATGAGCGGCGCCTATACCCAAGATTATAGGGTAATTGTATCGCCAGCTGTGGCATATTCACAGGCTGTTGAATGAAAGTCCTTTTGAGCGTTGTCCTTAAGTGCTACTATACATGGAGAATTTTTATGGGTCCATGTTTGTCTGTTTCAGGCTTGTTTCAAAGCTTTTGTGCCTAGTAAAAAAGCAATTTGTTACTATGAATGAAAACGGAGTTCTGTCCATGGACGCAGAGCAGGACTACGTATCGATACTGGAAGACCTTGAAGGCAGTAAGAGAGTCATGTGGGCTGATGAAAATACAAGAGAAAGCCTCGACGTCGCATCGATTATCAATTTCACGTCCTGCACTCCAGTGCGAACCCCAGCAAGGACTCGCAACATTCTCACGTCAAATACTCCGCAGCGAGTAGATTTGGAGCAGAACGAAGAAAATATTGAGGTGGATTATGAGCTGATTACAGCAAAGAATTCGTATTTCAATAGTAGAAAGGATTTGGCAGGTGAGGCAGAATTTTCAGTAAAGAACAGTGGAAAGTGTGATTATGAGGGTCTCGATTCTGGACACAGTCACAAAAATGCTTCTAGTGAATCAAAAGAATCTTGCAAGGCCATTAGCACGGTTTTAGGGGAATCACCCGTTGTTGAACCACATGGGAGCCTGAAGCGTCATCTCATTGGAGAGCCCAGTCTATTGTCACCTTCCAGTCGTAGAATGATGAAGTTTGACAATGATTTTCAATGCTCCGTTAAAGTGGCAAGATTTGATCCAAATTTGCTGCCACATGTGCCTACAGCAGAACCTTCCATTCAGTCGGAGCAGATACGAGAAAACACTGAGATCCACGCGAAAGACAGGCGTGATACGATTGTTTTGCAGAAAGGACCAGAAGAAGTGAGAGATTTGCCGTTTATATCGAGTGTTGCGACATCAAAGGAAGCGTTTAATGAGAAGGATAGAGCATCAAGGTCTTTTGTGCAAGCGGTGAGTGATAGAAGTGATAGCAGCGACGATGCTGCCCGCGCGGGTGACTTAGAAACGCAAGATGTCATCGAGACAAAGAGAGTCGTACCTCCTACTCTAAATGCGACGCTTGATCTCACTTCCTCGAACGTTGTGTACCACGAAGCTGTACCAACAGATCACGATTTGTCTGGAGTTGATCCAATCCCAGATACGCCAGACCGGAAGCCATTATCACTTCTTTGTGAGAATAAAATCAATGGAGACTCGGTCTCCTCCACTGAAGCTACACTGAAGCAGCATGGCCTCCCCTCAATGCGCAGCGGTTCAAACTTGAGGATTGGTAAGCCGTCCGCACAACCAGCATCAAAAATAAAAGCTAACACATTGAAGCAGGACAATTTGAAGATGTTGAATTCTTCATCAAAGACAGTAGCAGGTTTGTTTTGAGATTTTGTAAAAGTTCTCACTTCTTTCTATACACGGCTTGTATCTCAGACTATTGATTTGTCTCGTGTTTTAATTCACTACAGACTAAAGTAAACGATTTTTTCATCAGCTTTTACTCATCAGTCATCAAACAGTTGTGACTTTTTTCGAGTGGAAAACCACAAAGTATAAGTTTTTCTCCAAGTTAGATGTTCAAATTTTCAGTCAAACTGCAATAAATGTATAACCTTTCAGTTAGGCCTATACTTGTGATGGATACTGGTATAAAAACACTGATCAGCAAAACTGATGAAAAAACTTATCGTTTATTTTAGCCTCAACTTAGAGATAAGGAAACTTTTTGGTCGAAAGAGAAATACAAGCCACATATTTGTCAATGCCAGTATTTAAAACAGTTTTTGAAGTAGGGTTTGTGTTTATTTGAATAGTAGCTGCAATGCCCGAACATACTAACGGTATAGTTGTCATATATTTACCTGGATTCTATTGCCATGCGTGAGCCTTGCAATACCCGACTGCACTACCCACAGTCAATGAAACTGAAAATACGCCTTCTACGCATGCTTTTAGATTCCCTTTGTGGAATGCCTTTTAACTCATGGACTTCATGGATGCGTATCCCAACAAACTCATCCCACGAGCCGTTGTGTACGCAACGTTGTCGCAATCAGGAACTATTTTAGAGTGGTCTTAGCAACACTTTGTGGTCTTAGTAATCTTGAGTGTGGTCTTGGAAATTTAGAAGTGTGGCTGACTCTCTCACTTTCACATGCTTCTTCTTTGGCAGAAGTCTTTCTGTGCCTTGGCCTGTATCTCGCCTCTCGATTTTACCTCCGTTTCCCCCCAATTCTTGGGGCTTGGAGGGTGCCTCTGGGAGGACTTGTTGGTTCTGGCACGAGCATTTAGGACCGGATACCCTTCCTGACGTCATCAATGGTCTGCGGTGGGCCTCGAACCCAGGACCACGTTGGTCTGAGTCGAGTGCAGCTAGGCCACGGCAGCTCTGCCTTGGTCTGTATCTGCTCTACATAATTTCGAGAACAGTACAACATGTGCTTCAATGTGGCATCAAACAACCAACGGCTCTGTATAGCATTTTGGATTGTTTGAAGGGCATGGTCCCCAATAAAGTTCACGTAGGGTGTGGTCGAGCTTTATCATGGCGTGGCGTGGTCCTGGAAAATTTCTTTAAAATAGGCCCTGGTCGCAGTACCTCAAGTCTAAAATTGCTGGGGCTCCCCATTACAAGAATCATTTTAAGTGGATGACTACCCGTTTCTTGATCTTTGATTGTATTTTGAATGCAATAATGAAGATATACCAATTTTTGGCCTATAAAAACACCTAATTTTGGAAATTGAGCCACGTGACTTTCTTAACATTTTCTTAAGATTTTGACCATTTGAGCCTCATTTTCTTATAAACTTTTTTCTTATAACAAAACGTGCATTCGTATAAAGATTTAATTATCTGACAAATTTTGTGTTTCCTCTGAATCTCATTGATATAGGGGCTGTTCAATAATTACGTCACGCCTAGGGGTGGATAGTTCTCAAAGAGATAGGCCTATCTTTATGCTAGGTTTACACCTTTTTCGTAATTCAGAACGTGACATTTGGGGGGGGGGTGGTGCTTTTATAAGCCAAAAATTGGTATTTCATTATTATGTCCTTTTATGTAGATGACTCTATTGCAATTACCCTGCACTGCTACAATTAGTTTAGCATGATCATGATCGTGACATTTGGGAGGGGGGTGGTTCAAAAATGGCACTTTCAGCGTGACGTTATTATTGAATAGCCCCATATTAAGCTCAATTCAACTTTTAGCAAAGTAAGCTTTTTGCAACTTCACTGTCTCAAATTTCTGGTATTGTTTCAGCGAAATCAAAATATTCATCTATTACATCAAGACTTTATGAAGAAAATCCCCGCTACACTCCCAACAGCAGCATTTTCAAAGCGAGGCAGAAAAGCGACAGGAGGAGGCGGTCAAATACTCTAACCAACCCGATAAGGCTTAGAGATTCGAGGAGGAGATCTCGATCAAGCACAGCCTCTACTCCATACAGCTTGCAGGCCTCGAGGAAGACTATTCCAAGCCATTTGTTGGGTGTGCGCAGAGCTGTAGAGCAAATGGGGTCGCTGAAGGGCCACAGGAGAGTATTTACTCCAGTCACTTCCAGGTAAATATTAATAGTATTCCTTTACGGTTTTGCACCCTGAAAAATACCAGAGAACGACGTTGCCAAGCACAGTGGTCAAAGGCCAGATCGGGCCCGCCAAGAGTTTCAGTGTGGCCCTTGAAATGCGTTTAAACAAGCTGAAACCTAGCAACATTTTTCTCGCCCGTGCTAGCTGGCATTTAAAAGACTATCTCCCTGGTTTACTTGCGTTTTCTAACTTGATGTACAGGAAACACCCCCTTGGCACTCCCATTGGACCTTGTTTATTTATCCAGCCTACTTGACGTCAAATCATGTCTTGTGCAGCGCCTAGTCCAAGATATCAAAAAAATTCAAAGTCCTTTCCTGCACCCAATGGCGCATAGGGCGGCGCCTATCTCCGTTTCTATAACCCTAGGCCACGCGTCTGCGAATGCAGTGAAAGCTACAGCGAGGGGCTGGTCCACTGGTAGCTCCGCGGGTTTAGCTCTCCCACTCCATTCTCATATGTCGAGCGCCAGACGACATTTTTAAAGCCTTTGGTACGACTCGGCCGGGGCTCGAACCCACGACCTAACGGTTGTGAGGCAGACGCTCTACCACTGGGCCATCACTCCGGTTAATCCAAAATGAGTTTGACAGTATTACTATAGAGTCATTCTATGTTATCTGGGCTGGATACACACACTTTCTTGCTTTCTGCGTGAAAATGAACAACCAGTATATATGATTGGGATGTGGCGCATATTGGTTTGGGATGAGCAAAGGTTGTTGCAATATACTGTGCTCTGGGCGACCCTCTTACATGGAATGGTCCTATGCAGCATAGGCATCAAATCTTGATTGGCTAACAAAGGAATCATCATCGAAGGATTCCTGCCGATAATGTTGCGAGAATTCGTTCGAGAAGCGTGTGTTGGTGGTAAATAGTCTACTTTCTTGCAAAAAATCTGATCACACATAGTTTCGAATAATTGAAAAATGTTTTGCAAGCATGCTCAGAAAGCCTAAATTCATATCTCCAGAAGGACGAATTCTTATATCTTGCGCAGATCAAAAGTTATCGACATTACAAGCAAAGATGGATGGCTTGTAATACGCCAGACTCAGTTCAGCACAAGCTGTAAAGCTGCTAAAGATGGCTTAAAACCGCTTTATGAAATTTATGTGCATATTTCTGGACCTTCATTAGCACCAGCTGATACTAGATAGTACCAAAATGTGGTTGTATTTCACAGTTTCTAAGATGGCATTTGCAGCAGGTTGTATCTTAATGACTTTTTTTCAAGAAAAACAAGGAAAGAGATACGAATGGGGCTGAAACCAATGCCTGTTTGTTCTCCCCATATTGATATGACAATATTGATGGTGAAGAGTAGCGAATAGTGTTTTTACAAGAAAATGTTTGATCGAACCAGAAAGAAAATATATACATAATAATACTAATCACTTTATTTAACATTGGCGCTACACATAGCCATGTTACAATAAATATAATGAAGCTAATCTAAGCCAACTAAAATCATCATACATCATCTACTAAATGCCTTACAAAATCTTAACATTATTCTTCTTGCATCACAGTTGCCTAATCCGGCTTGTTGTTGTTATTAGAAGTCTTAAGAAGTTAAGAAACATTTAAGAAGCATGAAAGGCTAGATTTAAGAAATATTTAGAAACATCCAGGCTGAAGTCAGAAAGTTTGTTTCTTGTAAAAAACGTGTATTTCTTAATATTTACAGGTTGTGTGCTAGTATTGAGATCACATGATTTCACATACATTGTCATAAGATCTCGATTGGGTAATTAAATGATTTATTCATTGTCTTCCTTTACTTTGCAGATTTTGCTTAATATCTGCCGTTGTAAATAATGAGCATTGATATTTGTCTTTTCAGTGCTGTCATGAAAGCTATGCAGTCATCAGCTTTGTAAATACAAAAGTGACAACATCACTGAAATTGTACTTCCGCATCCAAACGACGCCATTTCCTAGAAAATTTAATTCGCATTCCCTGAAATCACGTGTACTGAAATTCTTATAGAAGGAAGCTGATAAATATTGGAGCACAATGGACGAATTTCATTACCACAACTTAGTTTTTTATGTAATGCATGAGTATTTGCTGACTTTTGATAAGTGACTAGGCCAAGAAAATGTTTCAGCCACATGAGGTATTAGCTATGTCTCATTTCACCCTTTATGGACCTAAATACGGAATAGTGATCTTGTTATTGTCTTGGAAAGGGCAAATGTATATTTTTCATTGCTAGAAAGCTATTTTCTTAATGGTTTAAGGGACTCTTGTGTCTGCTACTGCGTTATTTGTAATTTTTTGGAATTGGCAGCCATATATAAAAGCGATACCTTTTTGGATGTTAAATCATTTGTTAAATCTCAAGTATGTGTATTTTATACATAGCTGCAAGAATGTGCATTGTATGATGTTAAGGGACCAGTCAATATTAATGCAGGGTAGGGGGCCGGAAGATATTTAAAGGGGTCCTCAAAAAGTTTTTGGGCTTCAATGGGGGTCACCAAAAATAAAGTCACAACAAGGGGGCATTTACAATTCTTTTAAACGTACCTTAACACAAAAAACAACAACAACAAAGCAATCTGTGTACCACGGCATCGTATCATTAACCAGGCCCGGACATGCACTAGCCTGCTTGCAAATGATTAAGAAGAAAGGCACTGATAAAAGACTGCAGTGTCAGTGCCAAATGATTGTTTGAGTTCGAATTAATGTCATGGGTCACAGAGAACCTATGTAAAGTAATGTAAGCGAAAGGGGAAGTCGCTGATATATAAAAAGAACTTAGTTAAGCCTATTTGTAGCTTTAATATATGCTATTGATGCCTCTAAAATCCTTCGATTTTCACTTTCATTAAACGTTGGGCTGCCGTAGAGAAGTAGGTATAATAAGGCTTGTGAGTCAATATTGCCTAAATCCAGTTCTGGAAGGTATGAGAGCTGTCCAAGGAGATCATAACACATAGGATCAAACAAGGGGCAATGCAGGAAGAAGTGTGCATTATCTTCAATTCCAGTATTGCAAGCACACATTGGACTAATACACTGAAAATTGCGTCAAAATCTATCATCATTCAATGTACTAAATTCAAGTCGAAGCATAGTCAGTTTTTTAACACCACAAATGTCGGATACTCCGAACAAGGAGTCTTTAACCGATCACTAAGGGAGATTGAGGGGCCATTAAGGAGTTTTAGTACCGATGAAAATATCTTCCCGCCCCCTAATCAACATTAATAATGACCTGTCCCTAAATGCATTTGTCAGTCTTCATTTTTATATACCGGATAGAAGTAGTCAATTTTTTGTCCCTTCAAATTAGCCACAGTTGTTTTAGCTCAGCTTGAGTACCACAAATCTTCGAATAAAGCCCCCCCATCTCTGAATAAGCTCCCCCTCCAATAAGCCCCAACCAAAAAATCATTTCTGCAAATAAGTCCCACCTCAAGCATACTTGCAGAATAATATTCTTATTTCAAGGAACCGCCACTGAACAGTAGCCATACAGCATCTCCTTTGACTGGATTCAGAAAACAAGACTCCTGGCTCGAATTATCTGGAGAGAGCAATATCAAAAATACAAGATACCGACAGAACATACAACAACATGAAAACATTCACCGTACTACATACAAATTACGTTACATCAAATGTTTGCATGCCCGTCCACCTTCCCATGTACTAGGCTGCAGGAGGGATAAATGCAGGGCGGTAAAGGGTTCGATTTGGCATTCCCTTGTCCTTGGCACCCCAGGTGCTTATACTGGGTATTCCGTCTCTCTATCTACTTTTGTTCCTTTGCTATCTACTGCTTCAATTGATTGTTTCCAAGTGGCTTTGCTATGAAGGGGGCTGCGCTTTCTTTAAATCTTTCAAAACAGAGTTCAGTTGCTGTAACAAATTATTCAAGTCTGTTCTGGATGAACTTATATCTGCTGGTTCTGCAGCATGACTTTCTGGCCGGAGCGGGTCGTGTGGAGGTACGTGCTGACAGGAATATTTTCTATCCCAGCAATATTTTGCAACATAGCCGACCCTCAAGCAGCAATAACAAATCGGCCTCCCATCCTCAAATCTGTAAATATTTTTACGATTCATAAAGGGATTGTTTAGGCGTTGTTCCGCCTCTCTTAATTTGTCTTTCATATTAGCAGCAATAACACCAATCATGTCTATCAAGAAATCTTTCCTTTCCTGTATCCCAATCATGGCCGTCATCTGACGGTGAGCTGATCATTCCTCACATGGGGCACCAATATTAAATATTAAAGAACTTAAATGTTTTACGTAAAAATCCAACAGCAAACAAAGTACAATAATTTCCAGTTCTAATAAGATGAATTCACGACTACCATTTACAGTTCAAGGCGGCTTCTCTGATGACGACAGTAACTATGGAGATGACATGTGATACAATAGCATGAATTTGAATGATTACTATAAAACGGAACCAACAGGAATAGAAATGATATATTACACACCATTACGTAATTAGCAATAAGAAGCAAAACTAGTTGTTTTGTAACTGAAGTGCCATCCATGTAAGAGAGCAACCAGAAAGATGAGCAATGCTAGCCAGACAGGCCTATAAATGTCAAAGCAAAATGTAGCATCATTTAGTTTAGCATCATTTTGCTTTGTAATCCTACGCACCATCTCGAAAAAATGAATCTAACTATTGAAAGCCTGATTTCGCCCAGTATTGGCTATTCCTCTATCATACTATTAGTTCAGGACATGCCCCTACCGAGGGCAAATGAAGTTATTTTGTATGTAATAGGTAGCAACTGGCAGGGATCTAAGACAGCACAAATAATACCATGAAGTGCAACTCGTATGTCTTATTCAACGATGTGCAAAGGGCTTCTTGCCCTTGGTTTCTGTGGTAAGGAATCTCCACCATGGAATTTTGACAGTGCTGGTGCAATTTCAAAAAGCCTGAGGTGGAGGTGCCATCCATGAAAGAGAGCAACCAGAAAGACGAGCAATGCTAGCCAGTTAGATCTATGAATGTCAAGTCTGCTGGAAAAATAGCATCCATGCTTTACTGCAAGTAAACGAGCAATACTTTCATCTCAGCATATCGTAAATTCTCGAATATTCCCCCCTAGAATAACCCCTCACCTCGAACAAGCCCATATCCAAAAACTCATTTTAGCAAATAAGCTCCTGGGGGGGGGGCTATCCGTAGATTTACGGTGTTCTCTGTTTTAAAACTTCTACAATATGCAGTTGTGATGAGTAACCAAAGGTTTCACTCTTCAGAGTAGCACCTATCTTCTAAAATAAGCACCCTTCCTTGAATAAGCGTTCCTCCTGAGAAAGCTATTTTTTAAAAAGTGCTGCAGCAGACCTTTTTCTAGTCGTCAAAGCCCAAAAAAATTTATTTCGTTTACATCATCTGGTAAGCAGCTTGTAAACCATTTTTGATTGTCATGAGTATAAATTCCCTCTTGTGATTTTTTTGGGGGGGATTAAAATATTAATGATATATGGTTAAAAGAAGCCAAGGGACCCAAATTAAATTGTTACTAGTGGAAAATGTCAAATCACATTTTCATCTTCCTTGGAGTTTCGAATGGCCAGAGTCTACTGTAGTACATGATGCCCATTACCAACAATGTCAGGGGTGGCCAGCCAGTGAGAAGCTGAGAGCCGCATTTTTCCATATCAAACTAATGGGGATACACAAGCATTATCTCCATAGATTCTTCTCGCATGAATATATCTTGTTGAACTCAAGTGAAGTAAACATATATAAGAAACACACTCTTCAATAGGAGTGCAGGAGCCGTATGAAGCGAGGCAAAGAGCCGCGGGTTGGCCACCCCTGAATGTTAATGCATGATGTCATTAGCAACACTTTTCATTGTGTTAACTGTCATTACTGTATTGATGTATATAGTCCATATTTCTTCATTTTATTGGCCTATAATTACTATTGATCTATTTGTGTCAAGGTATTTTTGAAGAAAACTTTAGAACTTCACATAAAATCCAGTGATGCTGTGTTGAAGGATTTAATTCTGATTACAGATGCGTCTGAACTGTCTGCTTTTAGCGAAAAGGGGTAGAAAAATGCTACGACCTCTACAATTCCATTTCTGGGTGTGTTTCGCCTATCATTTCATACCTAAATCAACCATTTTTACAGCTATTTATTTCCTTACACTCTTGGGTTACCAAATAACAAACTTTTGAATTACAATTCTTTCATTAGAAAAGTTTTTTAAAACTGCACATTTTGTGTGGAACTGCACGTTAAAAAACCCTGATTTGTGTCTTCTTAACAATTATACGCAGTGTTTTACATTTTTGATCAGTTTCAGAGCTTCTGTGTAGTTTTCTTCTTCATTCCGATTAAGTCTTGCTTTTATGAGGCTCCATCCTCTAGAAACAGGCCCACTAATTATGGGGGGTAGCCATATGGTGTGCGGGTGTGCCATGCCTCCCAATATTGTGTTTGTCTGTACATTTGCCGAAAATCAATAGTGCTCGTCAACGTTGTTTGTTGAGAAAATTCAAGGAAAGTTATATTTTTAGGCAAGTTGGGCGCGAACGAAGTCAGTTTGTCAACAAATTGGGGTTATGCACCACACTATAAGTTTTCTTTAGTTTCACCCCTGCCATGAAATGCAGGCATCCAAAAACTGACAAACCAGAAATGCTAGTAATTGCTATTTTTGCTCATCCTCCCTGAAATCCCACAATTTGTGTGTTTCTTTATATAAGTGTTTTCCATGGGGTAATCATTGCTGTTTGCTCCCGATGGTATCGTCCTAGTAGTGTTTGCAGTCACATGTTTTTGTTTATAAGAAACTCGACTGCTCAAAAGGTTAGGACAGTTCAGTACTGGATTTTTGAGACCTAAGAAAGCACGTAAGTGTTTAAATTGTGATTTTTCTGTATACAAGCTGCTATGGATGTTATATTGAGAGAGTGAAGCACATTAAGGCAAAAGAACTTCTCTACACTGTATTAGCACTTTTTGCGTGTTAATTATGGAACTCAAGAATTTTTACTACAAGCACAAGAAATGACGTTGTAAAAAAGCGTTTTCAGATCTTCTGAACTTCTTGTTTCCCCTGGCAGTTTGACTTATCGAGGTTCAACTGTACACAAGAAACGAAAAAGAATCATTAATATGTATTTTCTATTTATTTCAGTATGCTGTAAATTGCAAAAGAAATTCTAATTTTAGTAATAAAGTCCGTTCAGGAGTAAAATGACTCATTGACCACCAAAATATCACTGTGGGCCCTGAAATTGTCATGATTTGGCTATGAACCCCAAGGAACATTTCATGGAGCGTGTCTATGTGTACAATAATCGAAAAAAACCATGTTAATAATGGGAGCATGCTATATTCATTTTTTATTTATATGAAAGTGGTTTATAAGAAACTCGACTGCTCAAAAGGTTAAGAATGTTCAGTACTGGATTACTGAGACCTAAGAAAATTTGCAGGTGTACAAGTGTATAAAATGCGATTTATATGTGTGCAAAAAGTCATGGGTGTTATGTTAGCTTTCCTCTATTAGTTTAACTTCTGCTATTAACTAAGATTTATCATAATTTCATGTGTACATGGAGCTTTTCACTTTCCTCTAATGTACATGTGCAAAACACTAGAATTAAAAAGATTAGAAAGAAAGTGTTAAGACATTTTTGATACTGGAATCATGAAAATGTGAAGTAAGTTTCAATACTGGGCCAAAAAAAACTTATAAAATGAAGAGTCTAGCTGTTTGACTTGTTTGTATGCAGAGTGTTTGTCAAATTCATTCCTTCATAAATGTGTCAGTTAAATGTCAGGGAAATTTGGTCTTTTATGCAATGCCAGGGAAATCTGACCTTTTCTCTGGCATCCAAGATTGGTGCAGCATACTTGAATCATCATTTTTCACCCTTATGCCATTATCTGTTCTGTGAAATATGTATGGTTGAAAAGTCAAAGGAGTGCCAGAGTGTAAATGTTTCAAACTAGCTGATGCAATGTTTCTTCCTTGCTTGGCCTATTAGTCTGGCTCGTGGGTCTTTTAGGAGGTACTCGATTCCTATCTTTATTATATTGAATGACACTTGCAATGAAATATGTCATGGGAAAGGAAAATTTGTGTGGGAAATGTCAGGAAAGCCCATCTTCCAGATTTCGCAGACACCCTTTTATGCCAGTGGAAAAAATCCAAGTTAATTCCACGAAAATCAATAGCATCCACAAAAAAGAGCTACAACATCACTGTTGAAGTTACATCAAAGTTAATCAGAAAAGTTATGTGATCTTAAAATTTCAATGTCACTCGATAATTCATTTACATTGTATTGTATTTGACAACGTTCGTAATAAAGAAAGAAAACAGTTGCACCCAATAATCTAAAGTAGGTGATGCAATGTGCAGCTAATCGACAAATGACGTCAGTCTCACGTTTAGAACTCTTCATGAAGTATAATGCCAAGCTGCGTTGTGCTGCTACTTACAAACACCATGTGATGCATGACGATTTCATCTGTAGACAGCTTTCCGTCCTGTGAGTAAAAAGTAATCAGATGGAGATGATAGATAGATCTCAATTGGGGACATGGGGAGCTTTCGAGAAGGGGGCAAATGTCTACAGGAGCATCCTCATAAGGAAAAGGGGCACCCCTGGGCATCTGCCCGTTGTGCTCTATGATCTCAAGGGATGTATGAATGAAGAGTTGAAAGATTTTCATAATCTAGCAAGCAGTTTGTAGTGTAAGTGGAGTCTCAACATGCTGGGTAAAAGCTAGTTCATACGATAAGCCGTAGATGAGCCGAACCTATGCATTTAGCAATTTGAGTAGTTAAGTTCATCTTCAGTTCAGCGTATGAAACCACAGAAAAACATCGGCTCGAGCCACAGTCATGTGTTCATTGCTTCAACATTGGCTCATACCCTTTGGTCGCGCTATTGTTGAACCAAAGCTATAATAGGTTCGGGTCATCTATGGCTCATCGTATGAACTAGCTCTAAGAACGCCAATCAGGGCTCGCACTCTGGTGGGTAGATAAAAATAAGGACTTTATAAGGAGCTTTTAAAGACGAAAAGTAGTTTTTTAAAGAGCATTTTTGTAGGTTGCTGTGACAATAAGCAAATGATTTCCTAACTAAATGAAAATCGTCTCTCTCAAGGGTTGATCAGAAATAAGGAGTTCTTCTATAATTTATAAAGAGGGGTTTTAAGCGCCCTTGAAAAGGTAAAGCATATGTAGGGTGTTTTAAGCGCCCTTAAGAACGTAAAGTAAATCTAGAGAGCTTTTTAGCGCCTTTAAAAACGTAAAGTATATCTAGGGAACTATTAAGGAATAACGCTATCAATGCAAGGGCCCTTCTGGTCGTTAAGCTATAAATTATTTTACAATACATTGTCTTCGTCTGCAATTGCTATCAGGTGTTTCGCCTCCAATGCTGCCTTATTGAAATCTTCAGGCCTTTTCCATTCTTCGACTTCATCCTTAAAAGAGGATTAGAAACTTCAAAAAGATCACATCCACAGCTTGTCCTAACTAATTATGACCAACAAACATTAGTTGAAATCAAAGTCCTCTAAGAGTCTTAATTGTAAAAGCAGTGAATAGCTTCTAGCTCTTGATCTTGCTTCCAACATCACTGCATTGTCAATATTCATGCTTTTCATAACAAACTTTTGATCCTTTTGAATCTCCACCTATCTACTAACACAATTCCTTCGTAGCAGACAATGGTATCATCTACCTTGCAGAAAGCTGACTAGGAATGGTAAATTTTTTCACCAATTCATTCATTTCTGTTGTTCCTGTTGTTCAGGAATCCTAGAAGTTATTACTCTATAGTGCCGAATAAGTAGGGGTTGGGAATAATTGGAGGACTGGAAAGTTTCTTGAAAATTGACGATCAGAAGAGCTGGAATAAAAGAAGGGGGCTTGAAGATAAAAACCATATTTATTTCGAAGAGCTACTTTTACATTTATCACACGCTAAGAAGTTTAAGGCAGAAAATTGTAAATGCAGAGCCCGTACCGGTTTTGGAAAGTTATGGAAATTGGTAATGCCATTTTCCAGGACCAGGAAAGTTTTCGAAAAGAAAGGATTTCAAAATGGCTATGGAAAAGTTGTGGATTTTTGTTTCAAAGAATTCTAAAATATCCTAGAATAGATGTGGCTTAGTATCGTATTAAACACCGTATATGCTATGCTTGTTCATTTTACTATTTATGATACAAAATATAATCCACCAAAAAATTATAAAATATATCGTCGAGAATAGTGTTTTTCTATTTTGTGGGGTTTCAAAATGCGAACGAAAACGTGTTTCGGGTTTTGGAAGTTTGCTAAATTGACTTTGGAAAAGTTTTTGAAATATTATAGAAGTAGTTTGTACGAACACTGTAAATAATGTTAATTCGTCTGAATAAACCTCAGAAGAAACTCTATATTTAATGTGAAATCCTCGAAAATAATACTTTGAGAGGGAGGCTAGAAAAGTGTCAAAAACTGATAATCAGAGGGTGACTATTCGGTGTTCAAGAGTACTCAAACTGTTGTTACAAAGCCCATCGGTGCATGTGGTACAAGCATTGTTGTGAAAAGTAGGTAATCGGAAGTGGTGTAAAACTGGTCACATTGAATGGCATTAGCTTCAAGGCAGTTGCTAGAAATTTCTTTTACAGGTGTATAGCATATACTTTGCCTAAAAAATTGGCATGATTCTTATTATTTCGTCATGCCACAGCAGCTACTCACAAAAACAGCATAAATTTGCAGGAACAATTGCAAATTTATTGATTTTCGGAAAGAATCTATGTCTGGAAGTGCTACCCTTTCAAATGAAAGAATCTGGATAGCTTAGTTTTAGTTTTAGCCAACGAATATTAAACTGTGGTGGCCTATTTTCCATTCGTTTTTACGAATGCTATTAGTTTTTCCTCCTTCTTCAGACACACTGTTTGTATCTGTAGAAGGAGAAAAAACTATTAGCTTTCGCAAAAACGATTGGAAGACATTGAATGCAAAAATCAATCATTTACCCTCACAATTGAGATCAAAGTCATTTCTGCACACTTCAATAAAGTTTTGATGTCCACACTCTTTTTTACACAAATAAATATTTTTTCTGCTTAGCCTCAATTGTCTAAAGTTTTTTTATTATTCTTAAATCATTCTTAAGTACTAAAAGCAAAGCTTTACCTGAAAATCAATGGAATATATATTCAAATCTTTGTTTATGTTTTACTTTATCATGAAGTATGCACTCCTTTTTCATAAGATAGGGGCCGCTCAATAGGGGGCATTGCCCCCACTTCTGTTGGTAGATAGTGCTTTCTGTATGCAGGATACATACCCTACACTCAAAACTGATGTAACTTTGGCATGGCCCCCCATTTTAAAGGTCAATGCGCGGCCCCTGTAGGAACCCCTAATTTTTCCCTGAGCGTTATTATTCTTCATTTTTTTCGGTTTTGAGCCTTAGGTTACACAGGTCAACAAAATTTTATGGTCAGAATGTTCTTTGCATTCTGATGAATGATTCTGATGTGAATTTTGCCTCTGACTTCAAAAATCATATTTGTTTCTCGCCATCACGTCAGGTTTTCTCTCTATGAGCCATTTCATCTTTTATGATTTTGACGAAGTTCACCACGAAAGTCAACATTTCCTTCATAGCTAGGTCTCTCTTTGGATTGCATTTGGCTGTTCTAGCACACAGATTTGAATTGAATTGCCACTTACAGGTAATTAATGAGCTTTCTATGGAGATTGGGTGTTTTGGGGGGAAATTTTGAGGCATTTTGGTGTATATTTTGGTGTTTTTATATAAAAAAATGGTGTGGGGAATCGAAAAATCACAATATGTAAGAAAAATGCATTACCAGGCCATCAACTTGCATGAGGTAAGTCATACTTATTTCTGCTAAGAACAATGCAACATCAGTAGTGCTACTGGTTTAGTTTCTAGCCCCCCAGAGTGGTGTCGGCCTGTGTTATTCTTAAATTATTCTTGCTGGATGCTTCGTCACGTGCAGCACTCCTCCGCAATTCATCGTATATTTCAGCTTAGCATTCGTTCACAGTTTATAATTTACAGTTCACCGGTAAGAGTTACGAGTTTGAGTTAAGACTATCAAAAGAACAAGATTTATGCAATTGCTGTAAATATTTGGTTGATTTAATGTTATTACATATGCAACGAGAAATTTAGTTATTGTCAAGTCTTCCGCCAATCCACAAGATCATAAAGTTTACAACAATTCTTAAGTAACGAAAGTGCAACTTTGCATGGAAATCAATGAAAAATATGTTATCTTCATTGATGTCTTACTTCACCATAGAGCAAATAAAAGTGGAATAGAATAATTAATGGTTCGTTGATGGTGGAAAAGTTAATTAAAACCAATATTTTTGCTCAAATACATAAACATTCTAGTTCTTCGTAAAGCTTGAGCCTTGCATTATTCTTAAATTATTTTCAAATTTCAGCGCTAAGCCTTACTATTTTTATAAACTGTGTTCTTATAAAGAACGGAGTAACAGAAGTGGAACATAATAATACATAGTCTACAGCTAATCTACAAGCAGTATTTCATCTCGAATGTACACAAATTCTAGGCCTTGATGAAGCTTGAGTCTTACGTTACCGATAAATCGTTCTTAAATTTCAGCAATCTTGGGTATTAATATTCTTATAACTTTTATTTTTTAAAAAAAATAAGTGTTTAGTACTTTAGAGTACAAGCGTTTATCATGAAAGTTACTGCTGCTATGACAATGACGTTCGAAAAGGGAAACGAGGCTAAATGTTTTTTGGCCTACTTCAGCATGGCACGTGGGCACAAAGATGACCTTGTTGATTTTCAAGACCTTTTTACAACAAGTGATATCCAAGTTCAAACATATGGTGAGTTTGTACTGATGATGAAATTTACTGTACTGCACCACCTAATTTAGAAAAGATTCTGATGAGGACATGTTTCCTTCTGTTACTAGAGGTCACTGATGAACGCAATATGTGTCATAATTGCCACAAGGGTGTTTTCCAACGCTCTAGAGGGCGTCAACTCAAAAAATGTTCGCAGTCGTTTGTTTTTGTAGCTTTCACTGAAATAGATTTGAAGATAATGTTATTTGTCAGCGTTTTATCATTTTTCTTGCATCAAAAAGTCATTTATGAATCTCACAGAATATGAACTTCTGTGTCAATTGACCCACTTTTCATGGTTTTGACATTACATACTCACAAGATCAAGCTTTCCATCATGATTCTTGTCATGTTTCTCATGAAATTCTTTAGTGTAGAAGCTCTTTTGCTCAGGTAAATGCAGCGAATCTGTATAGAAGGCAAAAATATTTATCTAACAACTGAACATTTCCCAATTTGCATCAGTAACATGCTTTTTACAAACTTGACAATCAGTTAGTGTTTGCCTATTAGTGTTTGTCTTGTGGAAATAAAATGATCACTGAAACCATTCCTAGAGATAATTTTTCTTGGGGGGTGTAGGACTGAGATTCTGCCAACAAAATTGGTGTGTCTTGTAGCTTTTGGCTCCCTTGCAGCATCTGACTCTTGACAGAAATTTTTTGTCTGGGGAAGTGTTTGGTGCTTTTATGCTCCACTGTAGCAAGAGACTTGACTGGTGAATCACAAAGCATAAAGTAAAACACTGAATATTTGTGTTTAAATTTCACAAACAAGATCATTATAACTGATGATCATTCAATTTGAATACACACCTGGATATATAAGTTATTTGAAGATGCATGTACAACAGTTGTAAAATAGAAATACTTGGATGAATATGAATATTGGTTTTTAAGATCATGAATTTTACCAAGATATTCTTTCAGAGACAAATAGCCATCTTTATCAGCATCTGCTTCCTCGAGCTCTTCCTACAATAAGCCATTATTTTGTCAGGAAGATAGCTAGAAGTGCCTTTACATATGACTGGTCAACAGTTTATAGAAGAATAAATAAAATTGTTGATCACAGTGATACCTAACTGGGCCTGTTGCTATGGGGTGGCAGTTGCCACCCATTGGCAACAGGATGCCAGCTTTTTGCCACCCCTGGGAATTTTTTTGCAATTTTTTATTGTTGCTTTATCTTTGCAGCTATGGAGAGATCTCCTAAAATTTTGGTGGAGCTCAACCTTTGTCTTTGTGACATTCTTCAAGTACAATCTTTCCTTGCTAGCGCTTTATTCATTTGCTTGTGATAGCATAAAGTAGGAAATAAGCTCTAAGATTTTGTACCAGGTAATTCCTCTTGGATAATTTTACCACCCCTGCAACACAGACCTGACTACAGGCTTGTACCTAACCTTTTTGATTTAGACCTCTCACAGGTCTAGTATAGCAACTTGTTTAGTACAGTGAAACCTGCATTAGTAACCACCTCTATAGAATGGCATCTTGTCCTTAGTGGTCATTAATTATCCAGCCTTTAGAATTTACACAGTAATTTACATAGTAATTTAACTTCATTGATTGATCTCTTTCTCACAGCTGTGATAGAGAGGTGATCAATCTATAAAGTTCAGTTACTGTCTAAATTCTAAAGGCTGGACAATTAACAAACCCCTGGGGGCTTAGTTGCAAAAATGAATTTTTGGGTGGGGCTTATTCAGGGGGGCTTATTTCAAACCTTGGCATTTTCCTCAAAGGTTGACATTAGAAATGACAATTTTCTCCATGAAGTAACTAAAAAAATTGCACACACAAAATTTATTAGTCAATAATGATTTCTTCATTATTATCTCAAAAGTAGCGTTTCTTTTTGCTTTTTTGTCTCCAACTAAAGGAAGTAATAATGTATAGCTATTGCCCTGTGGATGCTTTCTTGAAATAAGATGTTATTCTGCAATTATGCTTCCCTGAAATAAGGCTCCATGGGGGCTTGTTTGAGGGTGGCTTATTTATAAACTTGATTTTATAGGTGGGAACTTATTTGGAGGGGGGGCTTATTCGAGGTTTTACGGTAATTAGTTTCCCTCTGTATAACGGTCAATTTTTTTTACCCAATTCACCAGAGGCACTTGAATAGACAACTACTAAATTCTGCAAAAAGAGAAAACTATGGGACTGTTCAATAATTAGGTCATGCTAGAATTGTCTTTTTTGAATCACCCATCCCCATCACGTTTGTTCACAAGACCCCTTGCTTTGCATCACGTTTACAACAAATACCACACCCCCTGATGCACAACAGCCCTGTTGCAAAACGAAATTTTAAAATAGTAGAAGGATAAGGAAAGAAGTAAAAAAAATCTGACTTTTTCCGTCCAAAACAACGGTCAAGCAGGAACAACAAATATTTGAATGTCAGGCGCTTTTCCGAATTCGTCCCATGTATTTATGTAACATCAAAAGTTGCCCACGTTGATGACCCATCCACCCCTTGAAACGCATCCTAGCAAATCTAGTACCACCTATCCCCTTTTTTGAGTAACATTTCGAGTCTTTAGACCCCCCTTATCAATATTATTATCTGCTCATGTTTCATAGTACCCATCAGTAGCGTGCTGGGAGAGTATTCTCTTGGTGGGGGCACTTCCAGTATCTAAAAATGGCGCCCCTCAGGCCTCAAATTAGCGCCCCTTCAGGCCTCAAAAGGTATGGTAAAATATCGTTTTCAGTTTAGCGCCCCTAAAAATTCATTCTCGGAGGGCACGTGCCCCCTCGGCCCCCCGGCTAGCACGCCACTGGTACCCATAACCTTTATGTAGCATATAGTTACTTAATCTAGCAGTCTAATGCGAGAGAATGATACCACAGGGCACAAGTTAAAGAAACATGACGAAGTGACACAATTGGACGCAATTGGCATTTTTAAAATGTCTGCAAGGTCATAACAATGTTGGAGAAAAGTGGAGGACACACACATGAACAAGCAGTGTTAGATTTTAAGCTCAACCTTGATGTAATGGCAAGAAAAGATACTATTGCATTCCTACACATCAAAGACCCAGTAGATACAATTTTCTACATGGAACAAAAACTTGAAGTAGTCGGATGAAGATTACGCAGAATATAGACAAGCGGGTTTAGGCTTAAAGCCCTAAATTATCCTAAACACAACATGTCCCATCTAACTGTCCCATCTACATTCTCAAGTAAAATGGAGTAGAGATAACAAAAAAAATTTGATTTTGTTGAACAACGTCATTAGTTTAGGCTGTGCGCTGAGTATCTGTGTGCTGAGTGCTTGAGCCTCAGCAAAGCGTATCAATAAAAAGCTTTCCACCGTGACGTCACGGGCTTGAATCAAATACCACCCTCCCACTTATGTATCGTCACGGAGAATCATGAAAATGTCTACAACCACCTACCCAGGCGCGGCGTAATTATTGAACAGCCCTGACTGAATACTTTCTTTTTTGTAGCTTTAAATGTTGGTCATTAACAACCATTTCCTGCTTTCATTCCTAACCTGTACAGAACAGCCACCCTATAACAGCTAAAGTTGATAACTCAATTGGGGGCTGTTACTGGAGGGTATCACTATATTAGGTGAATAGTGATCTTACAGTTGCTGACCTCATCAGATCTAGATGGTTTTTGAAAGGTGTGCCTGACCTAGGTTACTGTATAGAACTCACCATAGCAACAACTCTCATCATAACCTCGTGTTCCCAGGGGTGTCGATAGTACTCAAACTCTGTATGATTCAACTTATTATCACTATTTGCATCTGCATATTTCCATCTTCGTTTATCTCGAAAAATTAGATCCTTCAAAGTCTCTCTTCCAGCTTCAGCTAAACCATGTGTGTCTAAATGTCAATAGGAAAAGATATATATATATATATATATATATATATATATATATATATATATATATATATATATATATATATATATATATATATATATATATATATATATATATATATATATATATGTAAACAATCATAAGCTTCTTCACCTTAGAAAATTTTATAATTGATAAGTAGAGTCTCAAGAAAAAATTCAAGCTTTTAAAACGTCTCGCCATAGCTTCATCAGTATCTTGTCAGCAGTATTATTCGTCTCATCATCTCATCAGTATTACTCAACAGTATATTGTCGTACATTATATATATATATATATATATATATATATATATATATATATATATATATATATATATATATATATATATATATATATATATATATACAGATGTATATATGTATAATGTAGTATGATATAATATGATGTTCTATAGTATGAAATAATTTTATATTTTAGTATATCGTATTATATTATATTATATTATATTATATTATATTATATTATATTATATTATATTATATTATATTATATTATATTATATTATATTATATTTTATTATACTTTCTTATACTATATTATATTATACAATATAATATAATGCTATATTGTAGTATATAATATGCACGTATTTTTATAAGAAAAAGTTAATAAGATAATGAGGCGAATTCAAATTCGAGTATACAATATTGGTAACGAATGTGTAGATCATTTTGGCCAGTTTATTTCAGATATAGTTAAGTAACAATTAAGAAAATCTCAGGCTCAATTTCGAGAAAAGTTAAGGATACATGATGTTTATAAATATGATGCATAAAATATATTATATTGCAATTTAGAATTGTATGATATGCTATTATGTTATGTACCATATGAAATAATGTGATGAAAGTTATATAGTATAACTCTTACATAGTATAATTTTACTTGGTGTAATATAGTGAAGTGTAATGTTTTGTAAATGTAACGCAATGTAACATAATGTTACATAATATAATATAATGTAATGTATAATATAATATAATGTAATGTAATATAATATAATATAATATAATGTAATATAATGCAATATAATGTTATGTTATATGATATAATATTATATGATATAATATGATGTACTATACCAGGGGTGTATAATATAGTGTAATGTTTTGTCAGTATAATATGATATGATACCTGTATCGAGAAATCCATACTGTGTTATTGAGAACTCATCCCACGTCACCTGACCATCATGGTTTCTATCTGAGTCCCTATAGAGTGCTTCTGCGTCCTCTTTTATGTCCCATCTTCTCATTTTATGCGTGATCCATGTCTCAAGTTCTGGGAAGTCAACGTAGCCATCTTTGTTCAGGTCAATGTGCGGAACAAGGAGCCTTTGAACAAAGAATACTCAAAAGTCATGAAGTTGTCAACAGGGAGGTCTGTTTAGGGGTTCCAGGGATCGGGGAGACATGCAAAATCTCTCAAGGGAACAAGGGAACTTTGGATCTTTCCAGGGAATATTTCCATGCACAGATTTTCAAACTGTTATGAATTGAATTGAATTGCTATATCATGGGACATGGAGCATGCGCATTGATGAGACAAGATTTACGAGGAGTTGTTGAGAACACAGTTGAGAAAAAAGAGCTCCGAGAACACGAGGAGAGAAGAGACATTTACTGAGAGAAGAACATTGTTATTGAACATTACGCTTCGAGGAAGCATTTGAGTTGAGAACGCTTGGACTTATTGCATGTTGTTGCTATAATTTGGTTTTCTTTAACGATATATATATACTTCAAAACTACAACGCGCGGATTTATTCAGTGAACTATCGATTCCTCAAGACACCCAAATTATATCGATAATCTTGGGGAAGTATGAGCAATGTTTTCCGAACACAAGCATTTTTGTATCTTGGCTTATAGAGTGCAGATTTCTGTTCTTGGTATTCACGATTCTATAAAGCTGGGTTTGAGGATCAGTTCCTCCATCCCGATACAAAGATTTTCGGTGAATATAATTTCATCCTATATTGCAAAAGGGCGTTTTACGACCCTATAGAGGGCATGGCATTGAAACATTTTTCTAAAGACCCCCACTTATCTACTGCTTCTCTTGTGCGCAGGTGCGTAGATAACGAGGGGTGTAAGGTACAACACCCCTAACAGATAAAATAGTACAGTTTGCAAAGCAATTGAAACACTCTTTGCAGGGCAATAATGATAGAAAAGAGTCACGCCACATAGGAATTCCAGTGCACATTCCAGCGTATACTATGTCTCCTTCGGCGCACTGGCGTAAGATAGCGTTGACCTGCAGGCATACGACAGGAAAAGCAAGGGTCAAAATAGCTTGCGCGTCTTTAATCTCTAGGTTGGAGGATCAGTTTTCCTTCTGGACATAAAGATCAGTGATAAAAACATCTTTTTTCCTATGCTTCAAAAGGGCATTTTCCGGCGTTCTACAGGGTGTGGTTCTAAAACTTGTCTGAGGGCAAGCCCCCAGACCCCCATCTTCTTTCTATTCCTCTCTTCCATAATAGTTAAAGGCTAGTTTTTTGTTATGCAATAGTAGAGCTTGCGTGCCTCTTTGTCCAAGAGGCCGGGGCTTGGATTTTTGCTACATTGGCTTTCAGAAAAGGACAATAAATGCGTCTCTTGCATACACACTACATAGAGTACTTAAAACTTGGTATTAGTGTCTTACTCAAATGAGAATGTTCCTAGTTAACGTGAGTGATGTTGTACCTTACATTTATTATCGCTGAAATAGCTTTCTTTTAACTCTGTGGTCATAATATGGATATAATTTTTGCTGGACAATATCCAATGTTGCAAGGCAAAATCGTATGACATTCCCCAACGAGAGTATGGAAGATACGCCGCTGATTGTGTACCTACCCAGAATTCATCACGCTTTCGTCGCACCTCCTTTTGCAAACCGTTTTGCTGAACTACAATCTTGGACAAAAATTTTGAGACAAACGTTAAGCTTTTGCAAAAAGTGCATTACTTTCACTTTTTCTCCCTCACCCATCACTTACTGTTCACAAAATGGCATGGAGTTGTTTCCCTAGCATTCAACATTGATATACGGGGGAACAGGCGGCTACATTATTCCTTTGCTGGGCTGCAGTGGAAGATTCATTAGCTCTACCTGTATTGTCGTTGTATCAATACATTTTGTCCAAGATTGTACTAGAATAGTAACTTGCTTGCAGTAAATAAGAGTGGTTATCAAAGGCGTATCTGAATAATACACCTGCGAAGCTCAAAAGAGAAGGGTATTTTCTCTAGTGTATAGGAGAACAAGCGGAATTTTAATAGGGGACAAGGGAATACATACCCCCCTAAACGACCCTCAACATGGGTAGATCCAGAGCTGAAATTGGGGGGTCATGGCCTCGTTTTATTGTCTTTTTCATGTGAAAAGTATCGTAGCAAGATTGTTTATATAGGAAATACTACCGTTTGGGAGGCCCCCTAGACCCGCCCCAGGCTGAAAAAGAATGAGAGTGAAACCCTTGGGCGTGAATGGCCACTGATCCAGATTCTCGTGCAACTGCACATTTGGTAATGCTAAGATCGTTTTCAACATAGTTATGTATCCGTGTTCCTAAATTCTTTGATTCTTGAAGTTTTTTCTGTATGCGACAGTTCCACATGTAATGCCTTCTCGGGGAGGAGGGGGTACCTGAGACCAATTTTAGACAAGAACATGCTATTTTGGCACAAATTTAGGAATAAAAACTGTAACCCATAATTCCACAAGCATGATGAAAAATAGACCCATACTTCCGCAAGACCAAGCACATTTTTCATGACAAAACATGGGGAGTATCTCTTAAAGGAGACATTTATCCCAGGCCATCGGCATATGAGGTAGGGTGGACATTTCCCAACCTCGCCCCCTCTATCTTCCCAGTGTTGCAGGGCACCTTTTAACGTACGGAATAGTGGAACAAGTGCCCCACCAGGCCCCATTATTTGCCCCACCATTTTTGCATTGAGATCTTTGGCTTGCCCCACCAGTTGTGGGCCCGTTTGACTTGGCTGTATGTATGTAATGAGGACAAGACGATATAAGATGTTCCTTTTTTGTCTACTATAGCATTTTGATAAAAAACCTTGTTTAGGTATGGGCCCCGTAGAAGCTCGTGCCCCACCAGTGAAAAATCCTTACAAGATGCCCTGCAGTGTGTCCATAAGGCACTTATTCGATGTTTGGGGGAGAGTTAGCAAGTATTCAGCCAAGTTTCGACTGAGACTTGAAGCATAGACCTTCCGCACATTGAACTAATACTCAAACTGATATGTTACCTGGTTGATAGATTATGGTGGAAAGTCCTAAATATTGTTTCAACAAACCTCAATCTCCGTCTTGATTCATCTAATGATAATGTATCGAATTCGCTCTTGAGTTTTTTGCCCAGGAATAACGTCTGGTCATCAATATTCGAATGCACGTGGCCTGCACTGTCATATGTATGCGAATCAGACTTTACAAATTGGTTTTGAATATCTAGCAATGTTGATGCCAAAAGCATATAGATTTGAAATTCCATGCTTCCTATCGTATAAATTTTAAAGACTGAAATGCGTGGAAATACCATTGAATTGTGTTTTGGAAATGTTCAGGCAAGTACTGGGGGGTTTGTCATTATAATACCTTGCTGCAATTACTATATAAAGGCAGCTGTATCTTGTAGGGCGCAGTGTTTGCTACCTCCGGCGGTAGAAATGACTTCGCAGACTGTTCAAAGTTTATATTGTATTTATTCAGCTTGTTTTTCCAGTTGCCTTTCCAATTATTCAGGCATTCGTGGTCACTCTCTTGAAAGACACGTGTATTACTTCATAAGTAAATAGGATAGCCTAATCAATCGATTACTGTATTGGCTGATTGATTGCTATGATTGCTACGATTTATTGATTGCCTGATATGATTGCTTATGCCAAACTTTGTGTCTAATGAAGTATTTGCAGCGTGAATGATCTACTGTCCAATACCATTGACTGGTGAAGTAGTATGACTGATTGATTGAGTGAGTGAATGATTAATTGATTGATTGATTGATTGATTGATTGACTCGCGCATTGATATAGTTGATTGACTGATTATTTGCTTGATTGATTGTTGATTGATTGATAAATATGTCACGCGGCTTGTCGATTGAAGTATTGGTGAAGTGTGGCCTCACGCTCAGAACAAACACTTCCCGGCAATGCACAACAGCCTCGATGCAGAACGACATTTTGAAATAGTAAAAGGAAGCTATTTAATATGCCTGGTAAACGCGGACATAATCTGCAAATTAACTTTGGAGAACCAAGGAGTGCCCCCACTTGCCTGCATGGATTGGTCACATCACATGTTGCTGCGAAGGACCACATGACCTCCTGAAAAGAAAAGAAAAGAAACTTAATTCCTCTTTATGCAAAATAAGAAATTTGAATTTAACACTAAAACACTAAAATTTCCTAAGCTTCATATGCCCCCTCTCTAAAATCTCCCATCTTCATCACAAGGTAGGATGGGACAATGATAAATAAAAGCTGGAAAACATGGTTTCATTCGATAACCGCGTCAATTCAAGCTGTGCGCTGAGTGTCGGAGATCCTGGAAAATAAACATTTCCACCGTTACGCCACAGACTTGACTCAAGTACTACCCATCCCATGATTTACCGTGACGGAGAATGGCGAAGAACGCGTAGAACTACCAACCCCAAGGTGTGACGTAATTATTGAACAGACCCTATTGAAGTGAATGAGCGACTGATTCATGTCATTGATTGATGATCTAATATGACTGATAGCTTGATTAATTGACTTGTTGATATCATTGACTGATTGATTTACATGTCCGGTTGTGTGTCTATTGATGTATTACCAATGTGGTTGATCAGTTTACCAGTCAGCTGACTTCAGTGATGGTGCCAGAGAAGAAATGCTGGGGGGCTTGTGCTGCCAAGGTGCCGATAGGGAGCGAAGCCAAAGAATTTTAACGGACATCGCTTATCGTATAGGCTAAAAAGGCTAAATGGAAAGGCTATGGAGGTTATGAAGTGCCGACAGAGCATAGATGTTCAGGTTTTGACGGGGGGGGGCTCTGTAAAATTGTGGAGGGAGCTACAGTCCCTCTCATGCCCCTGGGTAGCGCCAACCCTGACTGGTTTGCCTATGTTAACAAATGCTTTATCTGTTCCACATTTACGGTATTCTTCAGTACTCGCTGAAGACCAAAGCACCAGTTACACGATACCAGATTCGTATCAAACCGGATTACTTTTGACATCAGATAGTGGGGTGCAGTTACACGACACTATAGTAATCCAGTGTGGTACTGATCTGCTTTCATGGAGTGAAATTACTCCACTTCGAAGGTGAGATGGAGTCACTCCACTCCACTTTTCGGTGTAGTATAACTGCACGAATCCGATGTGATCTCACTCCATGACCTGCCGTTGAGTTAAAATATGAACAAATTTGAGATTGGCGCCGTGCGTTCTGTTGCTACTACTGTTGAGAGGTGAAAGCAGAATGAACTAAAAGTTTATTTTTGAGGCAATCTTCGCAAAGAAATGTCATTTCCCTCAATTATGTAGATAATATGTTTGCTCTTGGTGTCATAAATTATAAAAAGCTGTTGGCTCCATATGAAGCAGTGTTTGAAAGAATAACTGACCCAGAAGAAGCTACCTATAAATTAAATAAAAATTTATTCGTTGGATTGGAGCTTTGGATGAAATCATTCCTAGTTGCGATGCAAAAATGATTTCACAGCCAACAAAATTCAGCGCAAATCGATGCTGTGTAACTGAATTCCAAAATGGATTGACAGCAATCTGGTGTTGCGTAATTCAAATGAAAACAGCGTCAGTTTGGCCCTGATGGTGTGGAAGCAATCCGGAGTTAAAATGAATACGATATCGTGTAATTCAGGCTCAAATCACCTCGGTGACTTTCATATTTTGTTTAAAACAAAGAGGTGTTGAATGTTGATTCTGCGTTGGGTTTGAAATTCCCGCGCCCGTAAATGTAGGACCAAACAAGGACTATAATAGTTCTCACGGAGGCTTTGGCTAGGGGAAAATCGTGCTGGATCAAAATTACTAGCCAGAACATTATGCACAGCATGGAATATTTCCAGTATCAATGAATATGGGATTTAAGTACTTGATTTATGCAAGATGACCTGGCCAGTTAGCAAAGAGAATGTATTTCGCGTGACCAAACTGTGTAGCTAACTCATGAAGCAGTTCTATTGTGAATTAGCCATACCACGATTACGGGCAAACCATTATTGGTCCGACGTAAATCACATTTCAAATATTAATAATTTGTAAATCATTGATTCTGGTACTGCTATTTTGCCATGCTTGATGCTGACATTATCCTCATTGAAGACAGGCTGTTTTTTGAAGCAGGTGGTTGAAAGCAACGCATGACTACTCGCGCAGTAAACTGAACGCGCGGCAGAAGTATATACCACTGTGTTGTGTTGTCTCGTGCGCAAACTACAGGTAATTTACAGTTGAACTAAAAAGAGTGTGTCCCATAGTAACCTGTAATTAGTATGGTTTTGGCCTGACAGCTCTTTGCATACTATATTTCAACAAATGGCAATAAAATGCCATTATTGATAGTCATCATGTCGATAATCGTACAACAGTGTACTAAAAAGCACTTGAGAGCACTGAGTTGCTGTCTTGATGTTTGATCCTTCCCCCTTCATCTTTCTCCATTATCCTTCCTCCATTCCTTTTTCTCCATTCTTCTTCCTCAACTCTTCTCTATCCATTCTTCTTTCTCAATACTTTTTTTCCATTCCTCTTTCTATATTAGGCTTTCTCCATTCCTCTTTCTCATTCTCCTTTCACCATTCTTCTTTCACCATTTTCTTCCTGGATTCCTTCTTCATTCTATAATCTCTATTGTTCTTCCTCCACTCTTCTCTTTCCATCCCTCTTTCTCTAGTAATCATTCTCCATATCTTTTTCTCCATTCTTCTTTCTCTATTCTTCTTTCTCTATTCTTCTTTATCTACTCTTCTTTATCCATTCTTCTTTCTCTCTTCTTCTTTCTCTATTCTTCTTTCTCTGTTCTTCTTTCTCTATCCTTCTTTCTCTATCCTTCTTTCTCTATTCTTCTTTCTCTATCCTTCTTTCTCTATCCTTCTTTCTCTGTTCTTCTTTCTCTATTCTTCTTTCTCTATCCTTCTTTCTCTATCCTTCTTTCTCTATTCTTCTTTCTCTATCCTTCTTTCTCTATCCTTCTTTCTCTATCCTTCTTTCTCTATTCTTCTTTCTCCATTCGTCCATACCTCCTATAGAAGAACAACAAAGGCACTTTCAAATATCTGTGCATGTAAAAGCTATAGCATCTAAGTGACTCAAACCTGCCTTTAGGTAAATCAACTATAGTTGATGCTTTAGCTCTGTGAAATTGATCACAATTGTGAAGAATTAACTTAGAATTAGGAAAAAAGCCTGTTTTTTTCGGTGATTTTTGAGAGCCAGTTATTTGATCAATGCTAATTCTCTCCTTTTGACTCCAAACGCAGTGCTCAAAAGTCAACTTGACAAGAATTTAAGGTGTTGATCGATGTTTTGATTGCAAAAGTTGCAAATAGATTCATTGATTCTTTAGTTAATTATTGGGCTTAGCTTTCTGTGATTATTTTTAAACCATCATTTGATTGTTGCTATCACTATTTCACCCACCCCTTTAGTTTGAAATGCACTCCTCCGTCCCTGTGCAAAAGGATAATTCTCGCACTCTATGAAACTCTTACTTGTAATATATCTTTGTCTATTAATGGGCATGCTGAATTCAGTCTGATAATTGTTAATTCCTTTATACTGGTTTATGAGTGTAATGTTTGAACCTGAGCAAATGTAAGCTAGAAAATCTTCCGCCAGTTTCTTCCCTATTTTGTTGGCATTCCTGTGCGATTAGTGGCACGAATAAATGTAATCAAGGTCAGGGAAAATCAGGGAAAAATCTAAGGTGTTAAGGAACGTCAGGGAAATCATGGAGAAGCAGGCAACTTTTTCTATAGTCTGGAATAGTCTATGCTTTCCTGATAAAATCAATGAATTTTTATTTCTTTTGGTTGTGTATGTAACCCCAACTAATGACTGTACTTGATACATGGAAGTATTGATAATTTAGTTGAATAGTAGGGCGTGAAAACGTGTAGCTAACTAAAAGTCTGTTGCAATAAATTGTTTTAACATGCTCACAAAAATGTTTTCCTGACTAAATATCAAAAAGAGTTCGTAGTTACGGAATCTTTTTCGTACTTAGTCAGGGAAAAACATATCACCTGAGAATAAATCAAGGGAAAATGTATGTATATCTACTCTTCTTTATAGCAAACTATCATCAAATAAGGAAGTTTTTGACCGTGTTGTTGAATGGTTTGAAAACATAGAAGATAAGAAATCATGTATTTTCGTACAATTCGATATAGAGGAATTCTACCCATCCATCTCAAGGAGTCTCCTTGATAAGGCCATTTCTCATGCCATGAAATACACACCTATTTCTAACGACACTCTGCAAGTCATACTACACTCTAGAAAATCATTGCTTTTTACTGACCACCAAACATGGGTAAAGAAATCTGACGATCCGGAATTCGATGTCACGA
>OLMO02000273.1:4843154-4856649 GCA_900291935.2 Cassiopea xamachana
GGCCTCTTCATACTGCATTCCCTAACAGAAACATATGGCGATAACGCATGCGGCCTTTACAGGGACGATGGCCTATGCTGCTTCCACAATATCACCAGCTCAGCTGCGGACAAAATAAGAAAAGACATCACCAGCTTGTTCAAAGAAACATTCGACCTGAAAATTACCATCAAAACTAATCTCAAGATCGTTGACTTCCTCAATGTCACTCTCAATCTAGAATCAGAATCCTACAAACCATACTCTAAACCTAATAGTAGCCCTGTTTACATCAACACGCAATCCAACCACCCGTCAAATATTATCAAGTGTATTCCAAGTATGATATCGGAAAGAATCAGCAAACTATCATCAAATAAGGAAGTTTTTGACCGTGCAGCTCCGTTCTACAATAATGCCCTCTACATCAGCGGCTACAAATCAAACATCTCATACCAAGAGCCCCAGACAAACCATATTACAAATACAGCAAGATCTAGGTCACGAAACATCATTTGGTTCAATCCACCCTACAGCATGAATGTGAAAACAAACGTTGCAAAAAAGTTTCTAACCCTACTCGACAAATGTTTCCCCAAATCGCACAAATTCCATAAATTATTCAATCGAAACAACGTTAAAGTCAGCTATAGCTGCCTCCCCAACATCTCAAATATCATCACATCACACAACAGAAAAGTCTTATCTAACACCAACGAAGATCAAGATCCTAAATGCAATTGTAGAGTGAAAGACAACTGCCCCCTAAATGGTAAATATCTCGACAGCCAATTAATCTACTCGTGCAATGTTAAGACAACAGCATCAGACGAAGGAACACGCTACATAGGATTAACAGAAAACACCTTTAAAGAACGATGGAACCAACACAAAAATAGCTTCAAACACGAAGGCAAAGCAAATTCCACCGAGCTATCGAACTACGTTTGGGAATTAAAGAAAAAGGGCACCACACCCATTATATCATGGGAGGTGATCGACCACGCCCGTCCATATAACAACGGTTCAAAATTCTGCCACCTTTGCGCCACGGAAAAATTCCACATTATCACGTCAAAGCGCACTCTTCTAAACAAAAGAACTGAACTTGTTTCAACCTGTCGACACGTCAACAAATTCCTCCTCAAGAACATCAAAGTATTCCCACCGGACCCAGCCAAGGATACATAGCACTGCTGCGACAACAACTTCCAGCACATCTGATGATCGCAACCAGCGTGAAACTCAGAGTCATGTGATTTTAATTGTAGTCAAACAACAGTTTTATCTTGGTTTTTAAAGTTTTATTCTTAAGTATATAGCTCTGCCTATAGCATTGAGCACTCTGACTGTACAATTCTTTTGGATTGTTATATATATATATATATATATATATATATATATATATATATATATATATATATATATATATATATATATATATATATATATATATATATATATATATATATATATATATATATATATATATATATATATATATGTATGTATGTATGTATGTATGTATGTATATTGATATATATCTATATATTCATCCAATTAGTCAGGGAAAACTGTACAACTTATACAACAAATGAGGGAACTTTCTGCCACAAATGCTGTAAGAACCCTGAAATTTATATTTATAAAAATCACGTAACTGTAGGAGGAACGAAATGTCAATGCCCCCATGTATAGAAGCTAACATGATTTTGTACCCCGCAGGAGTGAACCCAGGGGGGTGGGTGGCCACGACCCCTTCCAAACGGCAGTATTTTTATAGCAGACAGCTGTATGAAGAAACTTTTTGCATGAGAAAGACAATAAAAGGAATCAGATGGCCCCCGTAAAGCCCAGCTCTGGATCAGTCCCCGGCACAACACAAGATTGTGGACCTGGAGATTCAAAATCCTGGTCATTTATAGACGTTTCTTTTGAAGTGCATGCTTTAAAGTACTTATTTCCTCTGTAACTGGTTGTCCTCCAAGGTGAGGACATAGGCAGGTCGATATTTTGGTTGTGTAATGAGCTGATGGTGAAGAACAATGTGATTGGAGGAAATGTCCTAGATGGGGCAAAACCTGCTTGTAAAAGTGTTATTTTGTAATGTAAATCTCCAGCTTCATAATTCTGTTGGTCGCGGGGGGCAAAATCATGCATAATTTTCCATTTGGGGGCATTCCCCAGTGTACCCTGCAGTTATGTGCCTGGTGACGATGCACCATACTGCCAATCTTACACATGCGTCTCTACATACATGAAATGTCAAAATGTCCGCTATCATCTTCCTCTTCTTTCTATTCTTTCCATAGCGACGACCTCACACTAGTAAAATACCCAGGGGTGCCAAATGAAAGGTGGCTGGAATAGCCGGCAGGGTTGAAAATATCCCAAAACGCAACTATGCGGGAGTTGGAATAAACGGGGGGGGGAGGCTGGAAAATGACCAAAAAGGCAATGGTTCCTTTTCTCAAATACATATCAAAATAGCATTGCCAAGTTGACAGATTGAAACTAAATAACACAACAGCTGCAATCAGCGTGATTTTCTTAATGATAGTTTTTACTTGCAGGCCAAAGTATCACCTCCAAAAATTGCCTACGGTGAGATCTTACTATAAAATTTAATAGATGGGGGGACATCCAGGGTTAGAATAAGAGTATCCTGTGTGAAGAGTTTTTGACGAGTTTATTTCCGGGGGGGAAATCCATTAGGCGCACAAGAGTGCGTATAGTTCGTTCTTTACATTTCCTTGCTTTGCACTTCGCCTATTGCTTTCCTGCAAATCTCTATGCCTTAATGATATTTAATTTTTTAATGGGCATTAGATATTTTCCATATTCAGTTGATCTGCCGTATGTCTCCCTCCAGGCTGACCTAGTCCCAAGCCGGCGATATTTGATGGTGATTTTCATGGGTCGAAGGGGCTGCAAATAAAGGTAGGCCCCTCATTTCGTAAGAGCGAAGTTTTTCCTTTGGGCAAATAAGAAACTCTTTGGTCTGGCAATAAGATAATCGTGAGCTCTAATATGGTAAAATAGCCATGCACAGTGATACGGCTATGTCGAGTATATCTACGACACTTTCTCCAACGACATTTCATTCAGTGGCGACTGTGCTGCTTTGAATACTCGATTATTGACCCCTGCAGACTACTCCCCGCCCCCCCTCGATATCAACCATGATTTCTTAGTAGTTTAGAACTCATAATTCTTCATTAGACATCATGCAATACCTTAGCATATCGTTTTCATAATCTTCCAAATTCGTTGATAGACACCTTTAGAAATCTTTAACCATCCTGAATCCCTACATCAGATTGGAAGCCTCTAATTATCCAAAGAGAAAAGAGGTTTTATTCCGAAAGGGCTTATCTGTTGAATGCAAGGTGTTAAAACAATGACCAATGTTGAACGTCTGTTCAACTGATGGCCTAGCACGCTGGATTACTTTCACAATCTTGGCTTGATATAGGTAGTTGATAGTCTTATACACTGCTTCGTATGTAACAGTATATGCAACCTATTCAGAATGACCCTTGGATTTATCGTAGCAGCAGTGATAATGGTTAGAAAGGTTATTAATTGTTAATTATGTGGATTTCGTGTCTGACGCAGATTGAAAATGCCTTGGACGTTTTTGTTGTTATAAGACAGATTTTCTGCACAGAGGTACCAGAACAGTGGGGGTAGCGGGGGCACTCGCTCTTCTTGCTCTAGTTGAAAGGGGCAAGGGAGCCAGAATTCCCTTCTCATCAATTGGTCTTTTTTAAAAAGTTAGATCAGGGAATATTTTAGAGTACTTCCCTGCCATCGAAGATCACGCCTCGTGTTTTGTTCTTATCGTTCTAGGTAAAACTATCTCTTCCTCAGAACACGTCAGTAGCTCATCAATACGCCTCAGGGCAGCTACAGCCAGTACGTTTGATTTTGAGAATGCTTACTGTTCTCAGGAGTGCTGCAGATTTCTTATGATTCCTGGCGTTGCAGGAAAAACTGTTTTCTAATCGTTTTCTGTTGCCTCAGCCAAGCAATACCCAAGTCCTGTCCTTGTCATACCGCAGTTCTATCCTAGTTTCCCCTCTAGTTTATCTTAATTATTAAAACTCCTCTAATCCCTATTTTAACTGAAAAATATCCTAGTCTTACCAGAAATCTATCCAAGATCTGCGCAAGATCTGACTGTTTTGTCAACTCCTACGCTGGGCAACGACTACCCTAGTTTGTTCGAGTCCTGCCCACGGTTTTCTACTGTACTTGATATTACTCTCAATTTTCAAAATCGTCGCTCTCGTTTGCGATAGCCTTCCGAAGCAAAATCTTAGCTCTAGTTATATCCCAATTTTTTACCTTTCTTTTAAATTAATTTTGTGACCCCTTGCACATCTGTTTACAAGAAACATGTCCATAAGAAACATGAGGTGAAATTAGGAAAAAATTCAGAACATTTAAGAAACATGGGCACTGCATTTCAAACAATAATATGAAGAAACTGCTTTTGCAAGAAATGTTTTATTAAACCAGAAGCAAAATAAAAAAATCATCAATTACATGCCTCACAAAACTTGAATATCCTGTTTCTTGCATCATAGTTCAGGGTGGCCAACAAACCTTGGAAACCCTGGAAGACCCTGAAAAACCCTGGATTTTATTTGCCCCTGGCAAAATACCCTGGAAAACCCCAAAGTTACAACCCACCCCTGAAAAGTTATGTTCTGAAACAGATTTTCCACGCATTAATTATTGGCTTCGCAGTGCTGTTGCATTTTTCATTCCTGTATTGCAAGGGAGGAGGATCTATGAGGTTATTGGTGGGTAAAAACATATCATTTGTCGTTTGGTAAGCAGCCTCCTTTTCCAACTACGGACACAAAAGTTCAGAATGAAAAGTGGATGGGTACCGGCGGAAGATCTATATGTGATAATTATATTTTTTGAAAACATAGTCAAAAATCCCTGGAAAACACCTTAAATTAGGCAGAAAATCCCCTGGAAAACCCAAAAAAAGAATTTCATTTCACTGTTGGCCACCCTGCAGTTGAGTAATCTGAGTTGTTATTGTATTGGAAGTCCAAAGGATTAAAGAAATATGAAAAGCTAGGTCTGACGAAATACTAAGAAACATCCACGCTGAAGGTAGAACGTTTGTTTTTTTTATAAAAAACACATGTTACCCTTTTGGTATTCCTTTTGGCATCCTGGAAGGCTCTTGAACGTTTCGTAATTGAGGACTAAAATTCGAAGTATAAAAGCTGCAGTAAATGGTGAAGTTTCTAAGTAGTCAGCTATATAGAATTTGTGTCAGGCCTGTTTTAGATAGTTTGCAGAGAGATCTGTCCAAGATCAGTCCAAAGGAGACATGTTTGTTGTCTTTTGAATGCGTGCTTATGATAGCAAATTCACATCAGAGATGTGTGGAGGCACTTTCCATTAGGGGGAGTGCTTTTGACCATTTGACCAACCACTGTTACTAAGAGAAAGGAAATTCACGGAAAATGCTGTGACTATTTCTTTTGCGGCGGGTTTGACTTTTGATCAACTTTTTTGCAATTTATAAAACATTGGGCTTGACGCCCCCCTCCCCCATTAGCATATCCCAGATTCATACCACTCTGTTAATCCAGTTTAGGTTTCATGATGTTCATCATATTTTATTCTTGCTTAATTGTCTTTTAATTTTATTTAGAAATAGAGATTGAGAGATTGAATTCTCCATTCTTTAAGGGCCATTGCTTTTGTCCGAACTCGTGTTTTGGGGCGTTGCCAATAACAATTCAAAAGAGATTGTGAAAATAGATTTTGTTGTTTGCAGAGCTGTCGCTTGGCATTATTTTGAAGAAAAGGTCCACCACGTCGTGATAAGATAACGATCAAGGCTGTTACGTAACGTATTTACTGTCGGGAATTTTGCTGGCGACTGTTTTCGAAGCTGCTAATGGCTTGACTTTTAAGAGGTAGTTCATATGATGAGCCTTAGATGAGCCGAACCTATGCATTTAGCAATTTGAGTAGTTAAGTTCACCTTCGGTTCAACGTATGAAACCACAGAAAAGCATCGGCTCAAGCAACAATCACGCTGCTCATTGGTTCAACACTGGCTCATCTCCTAAGGTCGCGCCATTGTTGAACCAATGCTATAATTGGTTCGGGTCATCTATGGCTCATCGTATGAACTAGAATTTTATAAGAACACGCACCTGAAATTTGGTGGAAAATTAAGAACAAATTAAGAACAAGGTTAAGCCTGAAGCCTTGTCTAAATATCCTACACGCTACTAATTTAGGAATAAGTTAAGAACAATGCTGCCTCAAATTCTTTGCGCACAAACTTTACAATTTGAAATACAATATGAATATATACAATAAAAGTAAACACCCCAATTACAAAACTAGAATAACAGAAAAATAACATAAGAAAAGAAAGATATCAAAGTCGATGTTTAAATACAGATACCGAAGGCGTTTTTTTAACCTCAGATTCAAAGCCACGATGTGCAAATGATCTCTGCCCATTAGCAGTTTTGAAAAGAGGCACTCGCAAGTCAGTCTCAGAATTTCTTAAATAAAGTGTCTCGGGTAAAGTTTCTTGAAAAGATATTTGAGAGATGCATTGGTACGAGACCATTTAGAGACTTGTAAATCATGATCGCTATCTCTAGTTTAATAATTTCGGAGGTAGTTGGCCAGATTAGGTTTTTAATTAGGGCATCAGCAGTTAACATCATAACTACTGTTTGTCACTATTCTGGTAGCACAATTTTGTAACTTCTGTAGTGTAGGAAGCCTGGTTTCCCCGCAGCTCCCACACACAGAATATGGCTCAACGATACCTCTATAGATATGGTTAAAAGTTTAGCTGTTTCTTAGCATACTTTGAAAACCCTACAGCACGAGATACCTTAGCACACACAAATCTAACATGCTCATCCCAAACAAGATGCTGATGAAGTTGAACTCTCAAATATGTAGCTTTTTCAACAATCTCAATTTGTGAGTCATCAATAACAAAGGTAGGTGGCTGTACCGTTTTATCAGAGATGTCACAAACCTGGAGTTGTGAAACTTTAGTTATCCTAAAACTAGTCTTAGAAGACCAAAGGTACTAACTTCAGATAGCACTACTAGAGATAAAAGACACACACTTCTTGAGCCAACTCAACTTCTTCTCCTCTACTCGAAATGATTAAGTCGTATATATACTGTGTGGAAAATAATTATAAAAATAGATGATCATGACTAAGCATCATTCAACTCTACAAAATACGCAAAAAGTGGAGTGTGGAAACCTAGGAAAGGAAGGGATGGGCTAAATTGGCATGCTATGATATTCTGAATGACGTTAAAATAGCGAATCATACCTGATTGTTCAACTGTGATACATAATACATAAGTAAAATAATCAGGTATGATTCGCTATTTTAACGTCATTCAGAATATCATAGCATGCCAATTTAGCCCATCCCTTCCTTTCCTAGGTTTCCACACTCCACTTTTTGCGTATTTTGTAGAGTTGAATGATGCTTAGTCATGATCATCTATTTTTATAATTATTTTCCACACAGTATATATACGACTTAATCATTTCGAGTAGAGGAGAAGAAGTTGAGTTGGCTCAAGAAGTGTGTGTCTTTTATCTCTAGTAGTGCTATCTGAAGTTATACCTTTGGTCTTCTAAGACTAGTTTTAGGATAACTAAAGTTTCACAACTCCAGGTTTGTGACAGATTTTCTTGAGCTTTGGCCGAGATCCAACCACCATTGCTTGAGTCTTGATCAAATTTAGAGAAAGCTTATTTTCTTGAAGCCATCGTTACAGTTTGCACTGCCCCTATTAAGGTTTTGACTGAGATCAACGGTGTTTTTGGAAGAATATGATAAGGCTATATCGTTAGCATACATGGTGACTTGGAAGATCAGTAATGCAAATCAAAAACAGTAAAGGCCTAAAACAAGAGCCCTGTGGAACTCCACAATTTTTATCATCAAGCCCCGAGGACACTACATTCACTCTGCTATACTGCATTATGTTACATAAATAAGATGCGAACCATGCATTCTCAGAACTGTTGACAACATACTTGCTTTTTTCAGATGCAGATCAAATCCATTAGTTAATAGATGTGAAGTAAAACATTTCAGTTAGACCACTCTTGCTTTTACGGGCGACCGTCAAAATCGTGAATGGTCTCTGCTATACGATTGGTCCCTGTCATTTACCATCTATAAGATAGTGAATCGTTTCTGCCCGGACAGCCTAAGAAGGAGACTTGTTCCCGGATCTTAGTTATGGAGCTAATCGACAAGAAATCAGTTAGATTTGGACAGTCCAAGATTGAACCTAGAGTTCTCCAAAAACAATTGCTTTATTCTTGAGTTAAAACTTGAAAGGACATGCCATTGCATACTAGTACTAGCACCGCAATTACTATACTCAAGAGGACGGTGAAGGGGTTCCTACAAGATTTGTGCGAAATGTAGAAAAAGAAGATGAAGGGATGACGCTTGGACCATTATCATCATGATCATCATGAAAGTCGTCGTAGAATTCTTTGATGCACTTCTTCGGTGGGCAACTTTATACTTGGTTAGGATTCCTTCATACACGAGCGGTCTTTGGAATGATAGTGGAGAGAGTAGACATTTTAATAGCTATTAACTTTTATCTTCATTCCAACTTTACTGTACAAGTGGCTCTGAAAGTGACTCGCGTCCCTGCCATTGAACTTACGAACTCTAACTCATGATTGACATATTTCTAGCTCTAATTCTCGTCTTTAACTCCAATCCTAGCTCTTCTTCAACCCTAGTTCTTCTTCAATCCTAGTTCTTCTTCAACCCTAGTTCTTCTTCAATCCTAGTTCTTCTTCAATCCTAGTTCTTCAATCCTAGTTCTTCAATCCTAGTTCGTCTTCAATCCTAGTTCTTCTTCAATCCTAGTTCTTCTTCAACCCTAGTTCTTCTTCAATCCTAGTTCTTCTTCAATCCTAGTTCTCCACGAGGGTGCACTTAAATAATGTAGAAATACTAATTTAGGATGCATTAGCTTTTTTACCGACATAGAGTAATCGTTACTCAGCATGAAATACAATACAAGAGTAATGCTAGATTATTCTATTATACCTAATCTAGTCGTGTATGACGCAAGGGTAAATAATCCTTAATCCCTAAAGCAATAGAATGGAATGCTGTGTAATGCACAGTCATTATTACGGGGTTTTCTATGGTGTGCCTAGCTTCACGAAATTACTACGTTTGTATTACTTATATCTAACCTAACTTATTTCTTAACAACTAATATAAAATACTTTTGGACATATACGCGCATCTTACCATTTGATGAATAGAATCTAACGATGTACACATATGCTTACATTTCCTGGAAACCATAATGATTCTGTTGGCTCATTTCCAGTCGAGCCCTCGACGTATCTCACGAACAGCTAATATCAGACGGCCCTCTCAACCTTTCGCAAGCCTTGAGAGTCCAAATACCTAATATACCAACGCGATACGACATAGACCTCTACAGTCTTCTACAAGCACTGTGAGTCTAAATACCAAATACTGACATGTGAGACGTCCTAATACAAGATACATGTACTTTCGCAAGCTATTTTATCTGTCCTAGTTTTCCATGTATAGCTCCGCACTTTCATTTATAAATTAGCAGTATGACATTTGTATCGTTCCCAAAGCACGATCCTTAGGAAGACCTGTATATCCCTACCTTTCTAGTCTCTATTTTTTTTGTCCTTTTGCAATAGATGATGGTGATGTTGATGATGATGATGAGGATGATGATGCTGATGATTACAATAATGATGATGATGATGATTATTATGATGATAGTGATTATGAGTATTATGATGATGATGGTGATTTTGATGAGGATCTGATGATGATGACGATGATTATGATGATGATGATGATGATGATGATGATGATGATGATGATGATGATGATGAGGATGATGATGATGATGATGATTGAAAATATTCACGCCCGCGGATAGCGTCGCGCGGCGCTAGATACGATTTTCTATTAACCTAGAAGGTAGTTAGAATTGAATTCATTATTATTCAATAATTATTCGCGCGTTTATATGCCAAGCCCTTGTTTTTATTGTCATTTTTGTTGTAATTGTGATAATTGTCATAAGCGCTAGCTTCTAGACTTCCATATGCTGTGTTAAGGCACCTGATAGTAACCGCAAATGTCTTCATGATAATTCCAGTTAATTCAGAATTGTTTTGTAAATTGAAAATCGTCATATTCAGCCTATCTCAAACATAAGGCGTTCTACTAGAAACAATAAGCCTTTGAATTATGACAACAGATTTTTGAATGTGTTGTCTAGCGTAATCTTGCGCACATGGAATTTTCAATAAATGTTTATATTTGTGGTTTTATTCACGTGGCCACCTTTGCGGATGTTAATTAGATCAAATCTCCCGCCATTTATTTCGCTGTATTTGATTGGCTGTTAAAAACTGTTAGTTTATATTCACAAGTCATAGCTATACATGCCGTTTAGGGAGATATGGGGCGGGGCGTGGCGTGGGAGAGAAACTAAAGTATTTGCAGTTTTGATGGGGAATACCGGGGTGTTTTGTAGTTATCATTCGTTGGTAAACTTGTTCCGCCAACCTTCAGCTTTTATCCGTTTATTTGTATTTTGGATTTACGTTAATAATAGCTAATTATTTGTATATTCTTCCGTTCTATTTTGATTTTACAAAATATTTCTATGCATAGAGGTACTTATGCGGCACAACAAAGAAACCTTAGCAAGAAAATTTGCCATCGGTGAGTCTTGAACTGATTTCCCGTTGAATTAAATTTGAATTAAAAAAGCAGCTACCAAGCATGAATTTCACATGCTAACTGAGTTCGTTGCGAAAGACTGGTCACTTTTTGTGCTGTCATTTTTGATTAACTATCGTAAACCTGCAAACAATACCAACAGTTTTGACGATTACTCATTTTTAAAATGTGGCTTTGAGATACATGCCTCAAAGCCAGATCAATTCTCAGGGTTGGGGAGAGAGGGGGCAGGGGCTTATCGCACTAGAACTTAAAGGCCCCATAACTCCCAACGCTTCAAGGTTTGGAGGAGTAATAAAGCAAACCAGCAATAATTTTCCACAATTAATTTCTTGGCCCTGAAAACTAATCTTTTCTATCTTATTTTTCTCTTTTGCCCCAGGACCTCTGAATTCTATAAGCGGCCCTGACAATACTTCCTTGAAGACTTTCGTCAAAAAAGAGTAGCATCCACAACTCTTATGAAAGCTCTTGCTGAAATATATTTTCTGATAGTCTCATCCATAAAGCTTCATCAGAGAGCTCTTAAGCCTGGTTTCCTTATAATTTTGTAGTGCTGGCGACCCACTGGCGACTCGCCGGCGACATTGAATTCTTTAATGGAAACGCCTCATTTCAACTGCCGGCGACCCACCGGCGACCCACCGCAGACATCGAAGAAAAGTTGAAACTTGTTCAACTTTTTTTCCGTTGCGGTGCCGGCGACCTCGAGAAATTTATGGAAACACGACTGCGGTAGGTCGGCGGTGGGTCGCCGGCAATTTCAGAAGTTTTATTGGCTTCAATACAACTAGAACTGACTTTGATTTCAGTTTTATTTTGAAATTCTCTACGGAGGAGAGCTAGTCGCTGGTGAGTGAAAAGTTTATGGAAACACACTTCAGTAGCAATGTCGCTAGTGGGTCGCCGACATTAAAAAGGTATATGGAAACCAGGATTTAGGCTGGGTTTATACGTCGAATAATAGCCGCACGTCGAATAAAGTCAATGTTTTATTTCACTCGATTAGTCGACTGCATCAGTCGAACATCCGACCATTATGCGTCTTGGTTTCAGACGTCACATTTAATTTATTTTCAGTCGCATAAAATTCAACAGGTTCATTATGTTTGCTGTGTGTTCGCTATTGTTCTCAATTATTCTATTGTTTCTGTAGTTGAAGCAAGGATTTCTGCCTCGAAAGGTCAGAGATCGAAGCTGTAGTTTCGAATATGCGATAGAAGAAGGTATTCAAGAAAGAATCTTGGGGGAAAACAGTGATATCGGAGACAGGCACGAAAATACGTACAGCAACGATGAAATTGATTTTGTGGTGAATAGTGACGAACACTTGAAAAACTTTAGGCCAAACAAGGGTGCCAAAAATGGGGAGAAAATCTAATTGACCACATGAGATTGTTGATGAGAAGTTAAAATCATCTGCTAAGATTATAATCTGGTCAAAAGGCTAATATTTACAAACACTAACAACTGTTTCTTTCTTTTTGCCTTTTCTTTACCAAGCGCTTTAGCGAGGAGCAAGCTCGACCTGCGTGGGGCACGCGGGTAATGCTCCATAGGTGAAAAAGTTTGAATGGCGTAGCTCCCCTCCCAACATAATTATTAATTTGTATAAGAAAATAAGGCTTTTGCCTCTCCAAAGTTTTATGAATTTTTGGCGCCCTTTTTTGGCCTAAAGGTTTTCAAGAGTTCATTACTATTCACCACCAAATCCATCTCATCGTCGCTGTACGTATATTTGTCCCTGTCTCCGATATCACTGTTTCCCCCCAAGATTCTTTCTTAAATACCATCTTCTATCGCAACTGCTTCGATTAGTCTTTGATCATTTGAGGCAGCCATCGTTGCTTCAAGTACAGAGAACAATAGAAAAATTTAGTACAATAGCGAACACGCAGCAAACATTATGAACCTGTTGAATTTTATTCGACTGAAATTGAATTAAATGCGACATCTAAAGCCAGGACGCGTAATGGTTTAATGTTCGAAGGATGCATTGGCTTTATGCGTCACATAATAGATGCTGTAAATTCATACTTTGTCATTTTTTGCTCAACAATTTTATTCGAAGCGACTATTATGCGACGCATAAAGCCAACCTTAGGAGTCTGAGATTGCGAATTCTGTATGACATTTTGAAGGAGCTTATTAACTTTCTAGATGAACTGCTTCCTTAAAATTATAAACTTTAATAAAGTCTAGATGAACTTATTAACTTCCACGTTATTTGGTGCTTACCCAGCTCTTTCAATTTCCTGAGTCTATTCAGCTGAGCATTCCCTTTCGGTCCATAGTTCCTTAACATGAAAGCCCAGTAGCCTGCTGACTTGGGCTATAATAAAAACGAACAACCATAAAACTACAGCACATATAGATGTGAATGCCTGATGCTGTTTTGGAAGCTATTTTACACCTGATAGTTACATATTTTAGATTTATCAGTCCCTTTTCATTTCATTTTACAGCTTTTTACCCAAAGTCCTAAAGTCGGTACTAGCTGTGTGTTACAGTTAACTCTGATAAAAAATTTACGGTATAAATGGATATGTGTATATATAATATGTATAAATAAATATACATATATACTGTATATACATATGCATACATACTGTATATATATACATATATATATATTTATATACAGTATATATATATATATATATATATATATATATATATATATATATATATAT
>OLMO02000273.1:4856655-4881173 GCA_900291935.2 Cassiopea xamachana
TATATATATATATATATATATATATATATATATATATATATATATATATATATATATATATATATATATATATATATATATATATATATATATATATATATATATATATATATATATATAGATTTATATATATTTATATATATACATGCTTTGTATGTTTATATTCATATATATATGTATATGTATGTATGCATGTATTTAAATGGAGTGAAAGTCAACATTTCAATTACGATGCGATCATGTTGGTTTTTTGCGCGATGCATTGGACTGCCAATTTATCTCTCTGTTGATGGTCGACTATTTATGGCTAAATGAGGATTGCTGTAATGATAGACAAATTTCCGTATGATAAGTTAATTCAATTAGCAAAGCAAGAAGTATGAATAATGAAAGCTATTTGTAGGCGCGACAGCAGGCTGTAAAAGCAGATATCTGCGTTGATGCTTGAAATTCTACTAATTCATCTCAAGTCTAATCGAAAAGCTTTTAAGAAAGCTTGAAACTTTTGGCTGGTATAGAAACGTCACTACGGCGGGATGTAAATTATCTATAGCATGGATGTCAAGCATACGGCCCGCCTAGGCCTTCACTGTGGCCTGTGAAGAAATGTTGAATAAAATGAAACCTAGGGATATTTCTCTCGCCTGCTCTAGCGGACATTTAAAAGATTGCTTCAACCAGTTTTTCGCCATTATCTAGCGTGCCATATAGTAAACATCCAATGAGCTGTACACATTTTAAAGTGTCCATTACCTATTCATTACATCCTCTCAGAACCCATCAGCGCGCACGGCCCGAGTGACGTCATATTATTCACTATGTGATTCCTGGGCCAGAATGACACCCCTGATCTATTGGTTCTGATCACAGAATCAGAATTCTCTATTTTGTGGTCTGATTCTACGCAAGCATGATATTGACGCCTTTGGTGTGATCTGGTTAGGATATGAACGCAAGGCCTTTTGACTCCAGGATACATACTTTAGAAGTAGGGCTATATTGATGGATTTTATGAACTCATTTTGTGTGAAGATACCAATTCGGCATCTTGAGCGAAACTACTTGTTTTCAGCATAGGAGATAATTCTAACTGCTTTTCAATAGTACCTGCCAGCGTTTAGATTACACCGCCTGTAGCACGCGGGTCTCCCGTAGTTATGCGCGCGGGTCGTGCCTACCAGACGGGTGCCCAGCTTGTTAATCTATGAATGGCTGCAGCATTGATTAAAGATCATAATATATGTACACTTGTGTAACACGTGCGCGCGCTATTTCAAATATAGCACTCGCAAAGCAAACGGGTACCCCAGTCGCCTTGCGTAAACAAATCCGAGTTTCGTTTTTATAAGAGGACTTTATGCTTCGTGGGAAACCTCTGAAATTCAGATGTGTCAACAGTACAAGCTAGAACACTTGTCGCATATAGAAAAGCGAGCGAGTGATATTGACTTAGCTTTATGAAATACCTTGTTCATAAGGCGTACCTGTCTTACCATACTCTAGCTATATTCTCCAAAAGGAAGTAGGAAGACAGGATTTGAGAGAGAGAGTGGGGAACCTCTAGTCTACTCTCGCAGAGCTGTAAAGAATTAAGAGCTACAAGAGAGATAATTACAGAAGCAAAAGCAGTGGACTTTACATCACATACACTCTTTTCATTGAGATACAAAGGATATTGGTTGGTGAAGAGTTTAGAGGTATCGTTCTTGTAATCTGAGATGAAAATGGCAAGAAAAGAGAGAGATTGTTTGCTAACTCAAGACCACCAATACGCTAGTAAGACGTACAACTACCTTACTCCTCCGAGAACGCCGAATTTTGAACCGTTGAGCAACGATGATGATAACGAACTTCTGGATAAAGTTGCACTACCTACGGAACAAGTTAATTTATATTCATCAAGCTTTTTCGCCAACTACGACGATAATGACCCATTTTATGACTTCGCCGAGGACTTTCAAGAAATTTGCCTTCCTCTCCTTAAAAAAGATTGTATGTGGGGGACTGCCGAACAAGTTCGACCGTCTCGCACTCTTCCGGAATCTAGCAGCGACTCGATTACGACCTGCTCATCGCGTAATATTACTGCTACACCATTACCGTTGGATTTTCGTTCAACAACGAGTACCCCTATTTATTTCGAGACGAGTTGTGGTTCAAATCACTTCATGCCAATATCTACTATTTCACCAAGCGAGATCGAAAGTGGACCGAAAGGCCTTATCTCGCCATTTCGAGCGTCTTCCATTTCTCAAGTTGCTCAGCTGTTATCGCCGAACGAAACAGAAAGCGGTGAGTGGGTCTTTGTTACATTCTCGCTCGATTTCGTTTTTACGTTTGCTTACGTTAATCTTTTAAATGTTGCTGTACAACTCATGAAGCTCAACTAAGTCTTTCAAATTCGGCAAACAAAAGATTATTCTATAGCTCAAACTGAGTTATAAATATGGCAAACAAAAGATTATTTCTTTTACAAAGGGAAAGTGTCACACGAAGATATTTTCCTTCCGATGCATTTTTTAAATAGGAAACTGTCCTCGGAGCCAAATGATTACAGTTTCTTGGTTTTTTGATCTGAGTCAAATTCTACAGTTTCTTAAAATTTTCTTAATTTTTGGCCTACAAGTTTTGAAACTTCTTTGGAATTGTCTTATTTTTGTCCAGACTCTATTCTAAAAGCTTGTTAACGTTTTCTAAATTTGTGACCTGATTCTAGTTCTAAAAGTTTCTGAAAAGTTTGTTAATTTTTGACCTCTTCAGAATTCTAAATGTTCCTTGTACAGTCGTAAGCATTATAGAAAAGCCATGTACTAAACCGCACGCAATCAGCACTGAGTGACAACAATGTTATCTACTTACGAGATGAGAATCATAGTGCTCGAAATTTTATAGGTTTCTAGGGAATGGTCAATTTAAATCCTGGGAACCAGGGCGGAGGATAATTTCGCATAATCAAAAGAATCTCATACCCCACCTTGAATGTTGAAAAATTTTCATACCTCGCCATCTTTCGGTGAAATGGTTTGGTACCCCATCCAAATGTAAACATTAATTTGTACACATACTGAGTGTATGATGTGTACTAAGTCTTAAATGCTGTTGCCTTCTCTTTTCGATGTTGATTTATGACTTCACATAGATTTTTCAAAGCAAAATAGTTTCATAACCCAAAAAAATTTATCTTGACAGTTTCGTACCCACACCAAATGGTGGCAAAAAGTTTCATACCCCTGTCAAAAATCCTCCGCCCCCCAGGATTAAAATTATCATCCCCTTAGTATTTTCGTGCACGCTACAAATTTCTTATCCGGTCTCCAGAAAGATGTTTATCATGTATTTTTTCTTATCAAAGATCCTTGTATTCTGAAAACATTGGACTGGGACAAAAGAAAATCCTGCTCCTTATGCTTTTGGATACTGGCACCCACCCACTTACCCCTTCTATGTTTTGTGACGTATCATTAGTCACAAAATTTAATATTTTTTTCTTCTATTTTTGAAATTAGTGGCCACTCAATTTTGAATTGTCAACTCTCCCATTTTTCTGCACTTCGCAGTTTTCACTATCTTTCACTTGATGCAGCGCTTAGTAGAGCCAGAAACTGATGTATTTTCATGTCAAATCACCTATCAATGGAGTATTTTGTCGATTTATGTTATGAAATAGGTATTTTGATCAACAAGCACTTACAGTTGAGTATCTACCATCCATGGGAATTACGCTATCTCATTTTGATATCGTGTCTGGTCTTTCACGCAGTGCAGTTTCTGTTTTTGATTTTTAATATTCCTCTTGGCAAGTTTGCTTTAAAAACTCTTTCATCTTTGGGTAGAATATTTGCTCATCCTTTCTTGTCTATTTGTACAACACAGTTAAAGGAGAATGTTTGGAAACCAAAACGTACTGGCCTCTATTGCTATGCTATAGATGTATAACGGCCTTGTTCAAACGAGCCCCCCCCCCTTCTGCTGGACCAATTTTCAACAAGTTCCCCTTTGCGTATACTTTCATTTTTCTTTGGTAGTGTAGTATGCTATCTACATTCCAGAGGAGCTTTACTCTTCTTACCCTGGCTACTTTTGTTGTATTGACGTCTATAGTTAACGTTTCGCTCTCTTCTATATCATTTGATCGCCCTTATTAGACTTTACTCAACCAACGGTGAAGAAGTAATTATTCTGGCTGATGAAAGACTCCAATTCTAAATCAATGGGCTACCTGCAGGATTATCTCAGACAATATTTGAATAGCGCGTTAACCGGTGGCTTTCAAATGCCTTTTCATCGTTTCACTTTCGCTCAGCTTTAGGCCCCGTTTACACTACACCGTTGTCATACGAAAATGGTAATGTAAACGCTAGAGTATCTTCCTGCGCAACAGTCTTCACTTTAAGCCGGATAGGAAAACGGTTCAGTGTAGACGGTAGGCTAAAACGGAGCATTTCCACGCCGTTTTCGTACGAAAACGGTATATTGTAAACGGGGCCTTAAAGTTATGTCAACTGTTGAACATCTTCAAGTTCTGGAACTGTACATTATCTACGTAATTTTCCATTCGGTTGATGAAAAACACACAAAAGTCACTTGCAAAACTCATCAAGCCGTCTGTGCAAACAGCCAGTGTGTTTTTTATGCTATTTCAAGACAAAGAACTAAGCAGCAGTTCTTCGTGTACACGTTTTTTTCTATAAGAAACCACTATATAAGCAACCTAGTACTAGACAGCCTACAATTTAAGAAACTTTTAGAACTACAAGGAAAGAGCTAAGAGGCTTAGACAAATAGTTTGACATATGAAATTGTTGCCTGGTTCAAAGTAGAACTGTACCCAAACAATGTGAATACGACTTTGCTTCAGAATTTAACTCGCACTAACGCATTTTGTTAGCTGTAGGACAAATAGTTTGCACATTCACGTTCTGCGTACGCTTTTACAGCAATTTAGCTCGCTAAATTAAGAAACTTTTAGAACAAAAATGTGGCCAGAAATTAAGAAACTTTTAGTACTAGGGCTTAAGCTGAGTTTCTTGTAAAGATAAGACGTGTAGCTAAGGTCGATTTATAAAGGGCATCCGGCAAAAAGAGGAAGGCTCAGACTCCCTCCCCCTTTTCCCGGTGATGTAACTTTCTGAAAAGTAGGAGTGCTTGGAATCTTCAACAGCCTCTCCTCTACGTTAAAATTCATCATGATTCAGGAACCCACCTCAGCTTGGATTTCCTTAGTGAATGTTTCGTCTGGGGGCAGGGACGTATCTTCTTTTCTACTTTCCTGCTTGATAAGCCATGACAATATGTACAGTTTCATTTGATCTGTTATGCAATACCTCATTATCCAATTACAAGAAGTAATTTATCGCATCTTGTTAAGGTAAAAGTTACAGTTAGGGTCCCGTATTCTTTCGTACTTAGCGAAGTGCCTGCCAAATAGGGCACTTATCCTGGGCTATCGATATGTGCGGTAGGTTTCATGCAAGTGATAGTCTCCAACTGTTATCCCAAGATGTGCATGAGAGGTCTGTGACAGACCAAGCACCAGACCAGCTTACCTTCATTGAGCTTTGGAGTTTTGGACCGCTATCCCAGAGACATTTTGTTGCACAAATTGTGGAATTGGCAAGTTTTCAGACGCAATGTGATTCTTCTAATTCCTCAACGTCTCTTACTCGTCTTTTTAACGTCAAATATCTGCACAGAGCTCAAACACCTGGGACAGCCCTCAACGAAGTGAAATTGAAAAGGATGTCCACTTACCGCTAAGCCCCCTCCTTCCACCTGTCCACTTTTATCCGCATTGTTGCTAACCTATTCCCCCCGCAAGGTGTGGACGTCCTTTATGGATGCCCCTTTATAATCGTTATGCTTTTGTTAATCCTCCATGGCCCAGCCACTCTTCAATTCGATTTCAAAGTTCTTCATATCATGGTGTCCCTGTTAATCATGTTAGCCTGTCTCCAGAGGACTGCGCAATATGAGTGAAGTATAGGAATGCGCCCCGTTGACTGCCACTGTATAGTTCATGGAATCCACTTCGATTCCTGAAAGAATGTGTTTATTTTGAGCATTAAAGCTGCTGTACACTGTTCAGCCCAGCAAACATTGTATTGGACCCTGCTTAATGATCATATTGGGTTGAGGCTACTTCAATTGCACTGTCCAGGACATTCTAAAGAGCTTCCCTTTACAGCAAAACAGTTTCTCGTCTGCAGATGTTTTGAGTAACAGAATCCGTAGAATATGGTGTCCTTACATCAGTGACAATAGATGCGCTATAGTCCATAGCTATTGAAAGTAAGGAATTCTGCGTAGTTGTAGCTGTTCCTGTTTATGTGAGATCTTGGTACAAGTCTAAGAAGCAGTGAAAGTAGATAGAGAAGGAAAGAAGAATATCATGAACAGCAAAAACGAATGGAATTGTATAAATTGGTCGCATGTGGACGTTGAACAATTTACCACACCGATATAGCTGTTCTATTGAACATTCCATCTTTTAGAGTATTGTTCTACTGAGCGTTTAATCTTCAAGTCTATCAGACTGATGAGGACCAGAGCGTCGAAACATGTTTTATAAAAAGTCGTTTGGTAATGATATTGGTGTGTTGAAGGAGAATAAACGCTCATATGGAGTTTACTATATATACTGTTTGAGCAAATAGTTTTGATAATGAGCTATTAGTTATCTTTCATTTTTCAATTAGCTGTAGTTTTGTTTTATGGAAAACTGAAATACTGATGATATACACATTTTTTTTATAAGAAACAAACGCTCTGGCTTCAGTTTCGTAATATTTCGTCAAATCCAGTCTTAAATGTTTCTTAAATGTGTCTTAAATTTAAAGACTTCCAATGACAATAAAAACCCAGATTAGGCAATTGTGATGCAAGAAAAAGGATGTACAGGTTTTGTGAGGCATGTAATGGATGTTTTTTCTCTCTTCTTGCTAGTTGGATCAAAAATTTACTAGTAAAACAGTTTTTGCAAGTTATTATTTGAAACTCAGCCTGCCTAAGTTTCTTAAATGTTTCTTAATTTTCTGCCTAATTTCAGCCTCATGTTTCTTATAGACATGTTTCTTATGAAAAAACGTGTACCATGGCCAGATTATTGCGTGCAAGAGTTACCGTTAGCATTCGAAAGTCGCAGGATGTACCTGCAAGGGGGCACGGGAGACAATGCCCCCATATGAAGAGTTGTATATGTTACCGCCCAAAAGAATCATTAACCTGGAGATTTATATAGTAAAATAAGGCTTTTGCCCCTCCAAAGTGCTTCAGTTACGTGGTTTAATAGCCGGTTAGAGATCCCAGATCATCTACTGAGTTTGACCCGCATAGCATTGCTCGGTAATCTTTAACTTTCAACCGGTACTCAATACAACTATTTATATAGGGTATTGACTGGCAACTGGTCACCTGTGCCATCCATAGAGGAGAGTTTCGTTATGATGACTTTCCCTTTTTTTCTTGGTGCTAAAGATCAAATTATATATGGTGCCAGTTTGAACTTATAGTAGAAGCCGTTCATGGTTGATCTACTCCGTATTCACCACATCATCTTTCTGGATCTGACAGGGGGGGAGTGGAACAGGGAATCATAGATGTGGTGCATATTCTTACTTTCTTCCTATTAAGAATTTTACGCGTTCTACTTTGACGTTCAGCTTTAAGTGGGCTTAATACTTTCTAAAAAGATTCTTCAGTATGGCTACGTTGCCTCACACCCGCATTCAATCCCTTCAGCAAAAGAGTACAAAAATTCACTTTAGTAGATTTGAACTATATTTTTCGAAGCTCTGGAAGTATGTATCTTTTCCTCTCTTTCCCTCCTTCTGTCCCGCCTTGTCTCTCCCTCCACCTCCGTCCCTGACTCCCTTCCTGGATTTCTCTCCCTCTATCTCTCTCCTTCCCTTCCTCCCTTTCCCTCCAACGCTTTCTCTTCCTCTCATTCTCCCTTTATTCGTGGGAACAGACCAGATGCTACATTTTCTGCTTCGCAGGTTTTCCTCCCCATTGCTACAATTAGAACATCGCTCTTTCGTGGGAAAATCTCACTTTGCTTTGTCCATCAATCTGAAAGCTAGAGAACGTTGTTTACTCTAAATGCTACTGAATGTCATTACTGAGAGCATGATTTTGTGTAGATGCTCTCGTGACTCTTCTTGATGAGCTTTCAGGACGCTCAGCTATGACCAGAGAATGAATAAATTGCAGATTGGAGTTTTTCCTAATGCACGCAAAAGTCCCTACCGCCTGATCAACTTTTTTACAGTTTCGTAAACATTGGAATGAGCCCTCACACCCTGTCGCCGGCACATCTTGGTGATTCCATGCTCTAGTTGAACCCTTAAGAAGTTATAGGCCATGCTTCTCTTTACACTTCTACAGCATTGTCATTCCCTTGAAATACACTTTTGTAAGAATATTTAGCGACGAATCTCAAGAGCTGTAGCCATTTCTGTACCCTGTTGTTATAGTAGAAGCACTGTACCCCAGGGATGATTTCTAGGGGGCTCAGCCCCCCTTGGTAAAATTGCTGTTCATTTTGGAGGGCTCAGCCCCATAACAATTCCTGCATTGGCCTTGCTTTTCAAAGTGTATTGACCTTGCTTCTAAAGTGTTTTGTATTGCTATGATTAATTATTTGCTGCTATGTCGTAATTGAGGCATTTCTAATTGTTTGCTATACTTTATTAGTACTAAACTAAAGTATCATATCTGCGTCTTTAAAAATATGGGCGTGGTTACAGCTAAGTAACACCCAAAATATTTGCGTGGTTGCACCTAGAACCCCCGTATAAAAATTTTTAGAAATCACCACTGCTGTACCCCATTGTGATAGTAGAAGGTTAGCTGTATCTTGTGTCTATGCTAATCAAGTTAATTGAGAGTGCAGCCATTCAGCTAGGGAAATTTAAAGATCGTGTCATTATGAGAATTCTGGCAATAGTTTCTGAGGCCTGGTCAAACACAACTTTGGTTGTTTGTAGCAACTTTAGGAGTTGTGAAATATTTGCGCACGTTATCTCAGCAGATTTGTTTTATCAGTTGCGCAAAACTTTGATCAGTCGAATGTACGACCAAGTGACGTGCAATAACAAGCATTGAATTTTGTTTGAACAGCGCATTTTTCCCCTGTGGCCACAGTCGTCGAACTCTTTATGAACTTCAATTATAGTGCCATTAGTATTGAACACCAGACTGAGTTCTTTCAATAGCATATTGTCTTCTTCCCCACAAATTCATTAGTGATGACGTCATAAAATTACTTTTAGAATTTTATGTTTTGACCACATGGAGTTAGAGCACCAGAAAATGGGCATATATTGTTGATTTTAGTCGAGTATTGTCAAAATAGGATGAAATACAAACTGTTGAAGACAGAAGATTTGCTATACAAATCACTGTATTTTTCTCCTGGTTCCAAACGTTCAGAACCAGACTCAAAATACAGTAAACTATTAACTATGTCAGCATTGAATGGCCTATATTTCGGTCATTATTTTTCAGATCGAGCTGAAATTTGTCAATTATAGCTAATTTAAAGTGCTTTTTAAGAATTTAAAGCCAAAACTGACATATTCTAAAAGCAGAATTTTTATGACGTCACATAATAAACTCTATTATCGCTATAGCCTGACACATTCAAAGCCCTGTCGCGACTTGGTATCACAGACCACGTTAGTATCTATATTTGTTATTAAATATCATAGATATCTGTGGTGATACCATTCCCTTGGTTATTTAGCAGGTGTAAACTATTATTGGTACTGCATGTTATGTGTGTAGAAAGCAGCGAAAAGTTATTGAATTCAGGTCTCCATGCCAGAATCATCTACGTATATCCCATGCCATAATCATCTACGTACAATATGTTGCTCAGAGCCAGTGGTGAAACAGACAATTTTAGGGTTAGGACAACTCGTATGTGCTCCTAAGCTTTTGAGATGCCAGGGATTCCCTTGGAGGTTTGGAAGAGAAGTCTATGAATTTGTTAGTGTGAAAACTAAGATGAACCCCTAAACTTGGAGATCCTTAGGGACCCTAAGTGACTCCTTTACAGGTTTGTCCGAGATGCTGTAAATGTTCAAATTAGCCCCCTGGGGCTATTTATTTTTGGATATTTGCATCAGAGCTTATTCGAGGAGCGGGCTTATTCGAGAGGTGAAGCAATTTGAGAATTTTACGTTATGATTTCGAAAGGTCAAGCTCCTTCACAACGATAGCATATGCTTTCAGCATGGCCATTGCAACCTGCTACCACGTGACGGCAACAATGAATAAATCCATTTCATTTGATAATGAAATCATTATTTTCGATGAATTGTTCGCATCTGATGGCAGGTATCAGGATCAAAGTTGGCAATGCCATTTTCTTTCGCATTTTTAACCGACATTTGATTTTTAACGTGATCCTAACTCTAAAAGCACATCTAAGTATTAAAAATGAAATAGAAACGTGGTGAAGCAGAATAGACACATTTACTGGGGGTGTAGGAGTGCAACACCCCCAGTGCTATGGCACCACTCGGCAAATTCTAAAATATTGTCATACTGTTCGATACTTTCAGCAATAAGTTCGTACCATTTACTAGACTTCAAAATATTAACTGCACTTTTTGTAGTAGCAGGATTGCCTATTATACTCTTCAAGGCAATTTTTAAGACAGAATAATAATGAAAGTGAAAAATGGGCTAGACTCTATTGTGGTGCCTAACACCCTTCATAGTCCAGCACCTCCGGTAATTATTTCCTAAAAAAAGTCCCTGTGCAGCAGATCGAGACCTGTTATTTCCCCCTTTGTTTTCATGGACTAGATTGAAGTACAACTAAGCTCAGCTTATCAAGATTCAGCAGATAATCCCTCCGTTTATTTGAAAGTCACGTACTCTGTATCTACCGTACTGCAAGTGGTCTATTGATTCTGGTTGAAGATAACATATATTCTTTCTATGATTATACATTTTGCTGCTCATTGGCCATCGGTGCGTGAATAGCTAGGGCTAAATGTACTTTATAAGGGCAGCGTAGCCTATTTTCGGTGGGGAAAAATGCCCCATTTTTCCAGATAGGCTGTTATTCCCCCACAGATAGACTTTTTGTCAAAAAATCTAGGAAGGCGATTGTCCCACAAATATCTGGCTCCGGCGATTGTAAAATTTTTATGGCCTAAGTCTGCATGCAGTATTTTGTACACAGAGATATATAGCACGTCTGATCTTGAAATCATTTACCATGAATACCTTGCATTCTAATTCTAATTAATCCCGTGATTCAATGTATCGCGTGTTTGCAACATTTAAAGAAAATAGATTTTCATGAGTCTTCATTTTTGCTGTTCAATTCAATTCAATTTTTAATTCAGTTTTATACTTAAACGCAAGCATACACATGGTTAGGCCTCCATTATGCGCAAAAATTTATTTCTGCCAAACCCTTCCCCGTGGTGGGCCCGTACTATTATTATGACCCCCTACTAGTAATCGAGAATAGTTTGGCTATCTTGTGCTTTATTTAATTTTTCGATTTTATTTAAAATTTCTTTAAAGTTGGTAATGACAATATACAGGAATATATTTAACACAAGCAAATAGATGCCAAAATCAAATTTATCACACAATCATCTACCTAATAGAAAAAAGACTACAAAAACCCTAATCCATTAATAAAAAATAAGCACATTCTGCAGATTCAAGTAATTCCTTTCCAAGTTAGTATGTCAGGGCGCACAAATGGCGACCTATGTACTGAACGTTTTCAATTATATATTTTGCTGTCTTAAGGTTCAAAAACTTCAAATGATTTTTACTTTTCAAATGATATTGAGCATTTTTAACTCAGTAAATATGTTTATAATGAATGCTGGATTTAGATTGGTTTTTGTTTTGAAAATTTCCACCATTTAGCTACTGCAGCCTGATAATGGTCACATATTCTCCTTCAGCTTTTCTAGCTCTAATTGATTGTCTTTTGCATGATAGCCGCACAACTCTTGCAAAATTGCGATATAGTTTTGTATTGGCTGGCCTATCATTAAACATAGCCAGTGGACATGCTACACATTTTTATAATAAAACTAGCTCAAAGCCTTGTAGTAAAAGTCCATAATTTATGGCCTCATTTTAGTTCTAAAAGTTTCTTAAAAGTTTCTTCATTTAACGAACTAAATTTCAGTGCAAGCCTGAACCAAACGTTAACGTAGGAAAATATTAGTAGTATAACAAGTAAAATGTGTCATTGCGAATTAGAATCTAAAGCAATGTCAGTTCACATTGTTTTAATTCAGCTTTTCGATGTAACAGGTAACGGCTATGAATGTTTAATTTGTTTAAAGTTTCTTAGGTCTGTTCTCCTTCTATTTCTAAAAGTTTCTACAATTTTAGGGTATCTAGTGCTAGGTTGCTTATAGACTGGTTTGCTATTTTAAAAAGTGAATGCATGAGGCTATGTTTGCTTACATAGTGATACACGAAGGTGATTTGTATTTGGTGACCATTCGCGCGTCTAATTCAGTGCTTACATCACGTGCCATTCGTAGGGTGACAGCACCCTTTTGATTACCGTATACATCACGGTACCTGCATACTGAAAACTGACAAATTGTTGACTGATGTGGGCGCTGATTTGCCTGTGTAAATCACGACTTCATGCAGTAACATACAAACTTTAGCGGGCGGGAAATTGTTTGCAATCATACTTTGCCAACTGTTTAGAGACTCTACCTGCCTCGGACGGGTAGTGTGGTTCATTGGAAAGTTTTGAAAACAATACGGAACCAAGCTCTTTGACAGACCTGTTGTAAATAAACTAACTGAGATTCTGTAAATACCATTAAGTATAAACTAACCACAAGGCCATGTGTTTCTAGGCCAGCTGCCTGTTTCTGTTGGAATTTTTCAAAATTTTTAACATGTCATTAGATTAATAATTAATTATAGCTGTTTTGTTACAGAGGACGAAATCGATGTTGTGGGTATTCCCGAGCGAAATAAGGCCCAATCAGACACTACCTCGATGACTTCATCCGATCAAGCCCAGCAGTTGATGAAAGAAAAGCCGAAGAAAAGACCGATGCAAGTAGTAAATTCGCCTTCCTCCATCGTATCGGCGAGCTCATCAGATTCAGACGATGCGCCTGGCTGTCGACCTCGTGATTCCGACCTTGACGACATAGCTATGAATCGGCCTCGCAATCAAACAACAACCGTTCGAGTTTCACACAATGATCTCGAACGCAAGCGCAGGGATGAGCTGAAACGAAAGTTCGATTGCCTTCGTGCAGCGATTCCTGAAATCGAAAATAATGAGAGAGCACCGAAAGTGGTGATTTTGAAAAAGGCGAGTGCTTACGTTGCTCTCTTGCAGGGACAGGAGCACGCTTTGAGGATGGAAAAAGAGAACGTTAGGAAAGTAAATGCAGTTTTGATGCAGAAACTTTTGCTCATGTCTAAAGGAGAATGAGGACTGAATTTTTAGAATTTCTTTGCCAGTCATAATTGTCCCAGTATGCAGCTTGCACGCAGGGTCCCGCAGGACTCCACAGGCGGTGCATTGCTTTTACTGCCATGGCCAGAGTTGCTTGAAATTGTTTCTGCATTTTTTTAAGTATAGCCAGCCACGTTCAAAGTGACATGGGCACCAACGCTGGTGGTTCCTTAGGCCTGGGCATGTGGCAAACTAAACTCTTGACTGAAGCACATGAAAATTAGGGTGTCTAAATCAGACCTGTTAGAATTACTTTATGTAAAATCATGCAGTCTACAGTAAAACCCTACTGACTGAGTTTTTGGAAAAATGCATTCAAAGATGAGAACCAAAAACAGACTGATTTCCTCACATGTTCTTATGAGATGGTAAAGGTAGTCCCACATGATTTCGTACGCAAGGGAGTGCCTGTTAGAGAGGACACTTATCCTGAGCCATGGACATGTGAAGTAGGGTGGCCATTTCCTTTCCTCGCCGCCTTTTTCTCCCCAGTGTTGCCACCAGGTACCCATTTGCTGCTGCGTGAACAGTAAGTGAGCACTCAATCAGGGCATCGAGTCGGACTCGAACTGTAGACCTTCCACAAGGGAGGCATGCGTTCTAAACACTATGCCATCTCACCCATTACGAGATAATACATTATATTGAATAGAAATGAAATTTTCAAATTCTTATTCAAAGGCATAGGCAAATTACTTCATTTTCATTGTTTTGCATTGTGACTTTTACAATAGAAATTCAGTTAGGCCACCCACAAATCTGTTTACCATTTACCGATTTGTAAGCGATTCCCCTTTACCAAATTAAAATGACATTATGCATTTATGGATCAACACTAGCTGACATCAATAGATGTTAATTTACTATCCAATATTGTTTTGTGTTCTTCATTATGTTTTTGATCGATGATGTTGGCTTCCAGACTCCACTCCCTGGAAATGTTAGATTTCGCCAAAGGGGGAATTCCCCCAGGTTACGAAACACTGTTGTAGACTATATAGAAGCTATTTATCTTGTAGCATATAGAGCAGCGATTCAACATTCGTGTTTCCATTAGCTGCAATGAAAGGTACGAGCTGTGCTTCTTTGAAGCAGTTTCTTCAGAGATACTGGGAAGCCTCAGTTTCTTATGTAACTCTGTAGAATTTCTCATGTCACATCACTTTGAGCGTGGGCTGCGGTACAGTTACATGCGTAGTGAAGCTTACTACAGACATAATCAGAACATACCTAATACTTTAAAGCAGAGTAGAAGAGTAAAAACTTAACATTAATGTAATTGTATTAACACCAGTATAGTGTGTATTTTGTAAAAAGTCATATTCAGAAAAGAGAAAGTTCGTTTTAGTAGGTACAGTAATTAGAATAAACTATAGATCTTTTACCTCTGTACCAATTAGTTTTAAACTTTCTAGCGTTATTATTGCTAGTTAGCATCAATTAGTGTTAAATTTAATATTTGATGTAGCAAACATTGCTAATTTTTAGGTTTATTTAGAGAATATTGTAGCGTTTTAAGAAATGGGTGTTTGGCTTTGATGCTTTTCAACTTGATTCTTTCTTATTCTAAAGGTGGTTGCAGATATCGTACTTAAATTTGGCTTTTTGCATACTTTTTCCGTGATAAGTTCGTCGGGGTTCTGCTTCGTCGGCTAACAGTTTCGCCAAACAGGAGAAATTTCGCCTCTTCACCGACGAAAAGTTCGTCAGGGTTATGTTTCGTTGTTTAAAAATTTCGTCAAATAGAAGAAAATTCGTCTCTTTTCACCAACGAAAACAATTAACTGACTTTGAAAGTTTAGGTCCTTCAAAAAATTAATAAAAATTAAAAGGAAATTCAGGTGCAGTTTTCTTGTAATGTCATATATTGTGTGTTTTATCGTTTTCATTCTTTATTTACTTGCACACGGGCAGCATTCCCAAGTCATAGCTAGGAGGCTAAAATTTAAGTATCGAAACTTAACAGGTTTGTCTTAATAAGTGACCTAAAACCTGTCGAAACTCACCAAAGACCGAAATTTCTAAAAATGGTGAAATTTTTTCGGTTAAATGCTTTCTTCGGTAAATTGTTTCGTTGGTTAAAATATTTCGTAGGTTAAAAGTTTCGTCAAACAGTTCAAAATTCGTCACTTTGCACCAACAAACGTTTTCACCGATGTGGTATTCATTTTTTGTGCCTCAGTGGAGGCGCTAGCTCCTCACGCATTGTCTAAATGCCATTATTCTAAGAGCTAGTTCATACGATGAGCCGTAAATGACCCGAACCTATGCATTTAGCAATTTGAGTAGTTAAGTTCATCTCCGGTTCAGCGTAAGAAACCACAGAAATACATCAGCTCAAGCCACATTCACTCAATTCAATGGCTCAATGCTGGCTCACCCCCAGCGACTGTGCCATTGCTGAACCAATGCTATAATAGGTTCGGGTCATCCATGGCTCATCTTATGAACTAGCTCTAATAAAGCTTTACTTATATACAGGGACGTAGGAAGCATTACAAAAATGGGGACACATGGATTAAGGGGCACCTTGGCAGGGTTTCTGGAAGCGAAATTGGGCACTTTTTCTGGGGGGAGGGGGGTAGAACACTTACTGAAACGATAAAACATGCATGTTGAAAAACGGCAAAAGGGTGAATATTGCCCCAGCCCCTTATCGTAAATCAGCTAGGGCAGTCCGTGAGCATGCTCCCCGGGAAAATTTTGAAACTTAGTTCTTCTGAAATCGCCAGAAACATGTATTTTTCTATTTATTTTCGCATCTTCAAAGTTCCCAAGGAGGGCAACCAAGACTTTGAAAAGTGGGTGGGTGGGGTGAGGGAGGTTCCTCCTGGTTACTACGTCCATGGTTATATGCATTGTTGCAGAGCATTTTCAAGAAAAAGCATTTCCGAAGAGCGGAGCTCCTATGCATTATGGAAAGTTTTGAATAGTGATGGAACTTAACACACGTTTTTTCATTAGAAAACGATCAATTTACTTGAGCCTCGACCTTCGTAACGCTTTCCGAAAATGAGTTATACTTTCTCAGTCTATGGGTTATACTTTCTTTTTCTTGTATATCCGAATTTGAATTCCATCTTCAATATTTTGAAAGTAATAAGGATGTAATATCTATCTTTGGCCCGTAAAAACAGTTCATTTTGGAAATTGAGCCTTGTGGTTTTCTTAAGATTTTGCAATTTGAGCCTTATTTTCTTATAAACGTTTTTTCTGATAAGACAAATGTGTAATGCAATTTTCGAGGACCTGGAAAGTTTTGCAGACAAAGAAGCTTTTCAAGGTGGTTATGGAAAACTTTTGGATTTTCGTTGGGGATAATTCTAAAATATACTAAAATGAGTGCAGTATTAATTATTTAAAATGTTATGTTTGTTCATTTTACTATTTATAATATAAAACATAATCCCCCTCAAAGATCACAACATGTAGCATTGAAAATTGCGTTATGGGGTTTCAAAATGCAAGTGAGAATGTATTTCATGGTTTCGAAAATTTGGTAATTTGGCTTTGGAAAAGTTTTGGAAATATTGTTAAAGGAGTTTGTATGAACGCTGAAAGGGCAAATCAATGTTGTTATTGCCTCCAGTGAATTTCAGTTTAGAATGGCGAAGTTAGAGACGAATCATTAGCATGTACGACCTGATGTTTACAAGTTGATTTGGAGCTGTGATACTAGGCGGATGCCAAAAATCGTTTACAAAATTCTTTGTGAAAGAGAAAGTCAAAAATAATTGTCAGTAATAAGGTATTCAGAAAAAAAGTTATTTGCCCAAAGGAAATTGGTTGCATAACAGTATCGCTTTGAAAAATGCTTGCCATGAAAACAGAAGAAATTACTTTTCTTTTTTAAAAGGTACTGACTCTTACAAGAGGATCGAGTACTCAAGAAATGTGAGCTCCAGTTACTTCCTTATTGTCCTTCCTTACTTAGTATCTTTGTTTATTTTATTTTTATTAACACATTCTTTACAGTTGGAATTATTTACACTTTCACTACTAATTACAACGGCATCAACCAACAGTAACTAATTAAATCCAACTTCAATTACTAAAATACTCATGCGATAAACATTTCTACTACGGATTGTTTCAAATGATCAAAATATGCTCAGTCGGTAGGCTTAGATCCAGTAAGTAGCCCTGCAAAACTACACTGTACAGCAGTTTTTGCCTTGCGAAATGGCGAATTTTCAAGGTTGGTGGGGGTGACTAACCTCCGATACCCCTCCTTATGTTCTGCCCCTGTTTGTAGACCTTCAAAAGCAGCGTTTGTAGGTTTTTTATTTATTATTAACACATTCTTTACAGTTGGAATAACGTACACTTTCATTACTAGTCATAATGGCATCAACTAACAGTAGCTAATTAAATCCAACTTCAATTACTAAAATACTCATACGATGAAAATAAAAAAAAGAAGATAGCAAGGAAACAAGACTAAATAATTTACAGTCGCAACTTTCCCCCTTCCAGCCTATTACTTTCTTTTTGAATGCTGCCATATTAGTACAAGCTTTTATATCATCAGAATTTTACTTATTTTTTCACCTGCTGTGCTTTCATTTCTTACATTATTAACTTCATTTGCTTAATTATCAACTCGCTTTGTATGTTTTTCTTAAATCGCTTGTTTAATTTGCTCACATATGTTACTTACTTTACTTACCTTCCTTGCTACACTTGCTTATATTACGTAGTTTTTTCCGGTTACTTACATGTTTTGCTTACTTCGTTTAACTTATTTTTCTCGCATATTTTGTTCCTTTACTTACCTTGCTTACTATGCTTGCTAATGTTACCTCCTTGCCTTATTTGCTAAATTTACGTATTTCATTTGGGTCGTTTTCTTGCTATACCGTAATTATTTGATTAACCGCGCGGTGAGCGCACCGCGCGGTTAATGGAATAATTGGAAAAATTCACTAAATTTTTCCAATTTTGGGGGGTGCGCGTATTCGGGGGTGCCTCTGTTCGAGGGAGTGCGCTTATCACAAATTTCATAGATGATATTCTTCATCTAGATTTTATCGAACCAGATGGCTCCCATATTTTGCTCGACTGTGAGAAATTATTTTTGACCTTTAGCCTTGAAGCTTCTAGATATTATCGTGTTCATAATACTTAATGCATAGCTTCAGTTGTAAGTATTAAACAGTGACTGGAAATGTCTTAAACAAGAACTTAATCAACTCGGTTACCCAGTTAGGCAGATGGTTCCCTCAAAACAATATACTAAATTTCATCATTGTGGCTTTTTAATTCACGGACTTACGTGTGGATAAAGACAGATTTCGTGTCCGATTTTGTCCAATTTTTTGCATGATGCAATTGACTTGTCTTCTAGAAATTTATTTCTTAAGTTATTTTGTCTGTTTTTAGGCCAATCTCAAGCGGTACAGGATCTGACAACTGATGAAATCGCGACAAGGCTTTCCAATAGACTAGCCATGCAATCGAAGAAAAGTAAACATGTATGTATGGGTAATATATTTTACTTGTTGTAGCTTAGACATTACGACTTGCGTTACAAGTTTTTTTTCTATACATATAAGAAATTACATTAACAAATCACAAACCAAACAATCTACTCTACAATACTACGAGGACGATACCAGGGGGTGCAAATTAACATGACTACCCACTGGCTTTTCAGGTACTCCTCTGTTCGAAAAACTAAATTCAAACAGCTAATCATACATAATCACTTTGGATTTTCGACCAGAGGAGTACCTTCACAAGAATTTAAATACAGCAAGTAAACAAGAATACAGTAACGGAATAACAGGAGAGGAGAATTGCTAGGTTATGTTACCAAGTCATTCAAATTGTTACAGGTATCTTTGCATACAGAGCACAGTCAGTGGCTAGGGGGTTGGGCCTGCAGCATCCAGCTCAAACAATAGAAAGTTACCTCTCCTTGCACCTTTTAGTTGTGGGGTTTGTTTTATGTGGGGGATACCCATTATCTAAGCTAGGGTGTGCTGGCAAAGTACCAGTGACACTGTACCATTAGTTCCCTTGGGCTGCCTGATACTTTGATAGTAAGTGCCTATTCGACGATGTAGGGATTTGCTTGTAAGCAGTAGCCAGGAGGGTGCAGATGTAGGGGGTGTGGGAGCTGTCATGCCCCCACTTTGCCGAAATCGCAGATAACTCCATTAAAGCCTGCTTTGCGATCATTGCTTATCGATCATCATTTGTTGGTATTTCTGGGAAATTTAGTAGAAATAGATTCACTTTGAGGAAAGCGTAATTTTTCAATAAATCGCAGGATGAAGAGAATGAGAATAAGAGGCATGATTCTATTAATTACGACATTTCCAATTTCGACATTTCCAATTTCGACATTTCCAGTTATTTAGACATAACCATGACAAGTCCAGACGTTTTGGACCCTAATTCCAGGGATCCATCATTAGTGTAATAAACTAACACGAAATCAAAATTTATAGCAAAGTAAATGGTAAACAAAATAAACATGAGGAACCAAGGGAAAACGAACTAAAGGTTGAATCGATAACCAAAACAATGGGAATGGTATACCATGAAATCCATGGTTAATGATTACCCGATAATCTTCCGATATAAGGGAAATTTAGTAGCTAGGCAGTAAACTTCTGTTGCTACACCCCCTCTGCTCAAACGTCTTACGGCACACCACTGGCAATGGCAGTTATTTAGAAAGCGATGGGAGCACAGTGCCCCCACCTGGGGCTGATTGTAGCTGCATTTTCAATTAGAAGTCCAGCTAATGCCTAATTGCCCCCTTTAAACTGCTGACTCATACAACCCCTTATTTAACAGCTACCCGTGTTCAAAAGCTACACTCTTCAATGAAATACTGGTGTAGAGGTAAATTGATAGCTAGGAGGGCTCTATTGATAGCTAGGGGACTCTTTTCTTGTATGTATCTTTTTAAAAAACTTTGAAGTTAATTCATGCAGTTATATAAGAAAACAATAATGTCATCCAGAAAACAACGTCTTTTTAGTGCCCTATATCATGTAAACTGACATTTCTCGACAGCTTTTTGAATCTAAAATAGCTGTTAGAGCACAGCAATGAATCTTCTGTGCTCTTATTAAGTTTACGGAGCTAGGGGGGCTGAGTCCGCCTCAAGTCACAGCTAGGTGGGCTGCGCGCCCCACTCTTCTACATCACTGATGAAAGACCTTCACTAAAAGCTATGTGAGTTTATCTCAATAGCAGTTTAGAGAAGTTTTCTCGATTCTCTAAAGTCATATTTCTTTGCCACGCTTTGCAACTAGCAACTTGTCTTATACCACAACAACCATTCTATTGTATGCTTAATCCTGCATTACGTAGTTGCAATTTTGAAGGTTAGTATCGGATAAGTGCATGATCCAATGAATGGAAAAATTGCATGTGTTTCAATTTTGCGGTTAAGGCAGATGCAAGCCTTTCTTAATCAATTTACGGAAAAGTATTTTAAAATATTAAATCTATTAGTTCTGCAAACTTCAATTATTCATTGCACAATATTTGATGACTTATCTGTTATATATTTCCGCAATTATTATACCTTGTTTATTGGGTATTTTGCCAATGAAACGCGCCTACGCTATGGCAGCTAAGGTAAAGGTAGATCTCTTATGCATTCGTGTGTACGGGAGTGCCTGTTAGGCCTTGTTTCTATACAGGGGTGGACTGGCCAGCGAATGCCTAAAGGGCCAGCTGCATTGTGTGGAGAAAGTGTTGAATTGTGATTATCAAGCAAGCCTTTGCTTGAAGCCTTAAGTTGGAAAACAATTAAAGAGATTATTCAGTTTGAATCATTGTCTTCAAATCAATTAATCGATTTTTCAAAAATGTCCTAACAGATCAAAATAACAATTTGCATCTTTTCTTGATCGGATAATCGTTTCAAGTGATTTGATTCTGAGTGATTCATCGCTTCCAATAAATCATACTTTCCTCAAAATCAAAGCAATCAAATAGTCACTTAAAACCTTTTAACAGCTATAGTAAACAGGAGCGTAACCATAGAGGGAGACGAGGGGATGTCGCCGCACCCTCCAATATTTCGCTGTTCGGCACACTTGCTGAATATCAATAGTTCTCGTCAACGCCGTTTTGCTGAAAAACTTAAGGAAAAGTCTTCTTTATCGGCAAATTGGACTCTAACAAAGTCTGTTTGTTGTTGTTGTTGTTGTTACTTTATTTTGAGTAGGCTGCTATTCCTAGCCTATTCAGCTAATTTAGGCCTACTATGCATGACGCATCCAGGCATGGAACCCCTAGTTTAACGTCGCTTCCGAAGGACGGCGGAGTGAGCTGTTTTGGTCGTTCATCTGGAAGGTCGCCCTTCAGTTAAGCGAATGGAACTGGCCGGGCCGCTTGGCCACTCACCCCACTGAGGTTGCGCACCTCACCAAGAATTTTTTTTAGTATAGAGAAGAATATAATATAAATATATAGTATAGAGAATATATAATATATAAAAAATATATAAAAAGGGAAGGCAGATATGGTTGCCAGATGAGAGGTCTCGGGGGTGTGTCAATTGCCCCTAAAAGTATAGAGAAGACAGGGACAATTGACTTATCCCCGAGACCTCTTATCTGGGGCAACCGTAGCTGCCTTCCTTTTTTAGGGAATAAATCTCTGTTGGTTGCAATCTGCATTATTATCAGATGTGCCAGTCATATTCCCATATTTAATTTCAAAATAACTATCAATAAGTAAGTGCCATTGTTTGTTAGCAGGTAACGGAAGTTGTGGGAAATACGGCAGTTTTTAGTTCATTAGAGAAAGAGAAGAGTGTGGTATTACATAATTAAAGATAAAAATCATTGACTTAACATTTCCGTGTTAAAGTTATGAGATTCACTGAATAAAATTTGTTCATAGAAAAATGAATGAGTTCTTAATCCTCATATTGTTTATGTAAATAAATCAAAACAATTATATGATACCATTATTTTATTACTCTTTTACTTCAATATCTCTGCACCTTTCTTATCTAAAACAATTTTCTACCATAGTTTGAAATGATAAGTGAAGAGCTCAAATATCCTGTTTTTACTCATGTAATGCAATCCCACCAGTGTAGACTGATAAGTTAAATTCTTTCCCAAGTGCAAATTCGAACTGTGCCAAGATTGTTTTAGTAATAAAGTAAAAAAAGATAGTGAATGATAATAGGACAAAACGAGCTTCAAGGAACTTTTCTCCACAATGTTCCAAAGGCAAGTATATTTACATTGCGCACATCCACATCGGCACTCAAACATTTTTGGAAGATTTCCATGGAAACATTTTTCTCTGACCTCTTAGCCTATCTCGTACCCCTAGTTGGGAACCCCTGCCACAAATTTCCCAGTACAAAAAGCACGATATGCTACGTATATTTAAAAGTGGCTACTGTTATAAGGGAGCGAGGTAGCATAGCGGTTAGACCGTCTATTTACTTTGCGCAAGGTCTACGTTTCGTGTCCGACTCAAGGCCTTGACTGAATGCTTGCTCAACCCTCTCCCCAACAGCGAATGAGTACCTGGTGGCAACACTGGGGAGATAAAGGCGACGAGAAAAGGAACTTGCCACCCTACCTCACATGCCGATAGAATAAGTGTCCTCTTTCTAAACCGTGGTTTCCATATCATCGCAAGCGACGGCCTGAACTGTGCCAAATGACTGTAGAACAGCTCAAACCTTTCAAATTTTTAGAATGAAGCTAAAACCATGCTTGCATAACGCCCATTTAATCGATTCCTATACTCTTCTGTATGTTCTGTTCTATTTTATTTCTGTTGTTAGCATCTATTAGTGATTTGTAATTATAACTAGTGTTCCAGAAGTAGGATTGTATTTTAGCTTGTATATATAAATATATAAGTATACATATATATAAATATATATATATATATATATATATATATATAATATGTATATATATATATATATGTATATAATATGTATATATATATAAATATAATATGTATATAAATATATATATATATATGTTTATATATATATATATATATATATATATATATATATATATATATATATATATATATATATATATATATATATATATATATATATATATATATATATATATATATATATATATATAAGTAGAGCTTAACGGAACAGTATTAAAAGAGTGCTCAATCTCAATATGTATACCATAGAGCTAAGATATCAAAATATCACCAGAGCACGAAAAGCGACAACATTTTCGTGCTCTAGTGAAGGTCTGTAGTACCAGCAGACTATTTACATATCAAAATATCAAATAAGCATTAAAACTCCGGTAAAACCATGAAACCATAACTCAGAGTTTCACGCTCTGTGCGATCCTTAGATGTAATGTGAAAACTTGAATATATAAATATATATATATAAATATATATATTCATATATTTATAAATATATATATATGTTCAAGGAGGACCCCTTGAAAACCAGCTATGCTGATAGGCAACTCTTCTAGGACATGTGAAAATAAAATGAAATGAAATGACGAATGAAATGACGAATAAAATGACGGGGATGCCTCCCAGTCATCGATGACGCGCTGGATACACGAAAGTAATGCAATGGAAACATTCTTAGAAGTTGAACTCATCTCAACATTTGGACACGACGGAGATGCTGGGAACTCCACTATAAATGAGTTACCATATCATCATAGTCTAATTGTCATATAATATAGCCAACATCTACCAAGATCTCCATAGCCATATAGTAGTGAGAAAGTTCATCATAGCAATACCATACAAAACATTGAAAGCAAGGTCAATGCGCTTTGAAAAGCAAGATTGATGCGAAAATTGGGGGGAATGAGCCCCCTAAAATGAGCAACGATTTTAATAAGGGGGCTCCGCCCCCTGAGCTCCCCTAGTAATCACGCCTGCCCCAACCTTGACTCAGAGACACCTTGCCTTTCCAGTAGAAAGGCAAGTATGAACTGTTGCCAAGACCCCATGAATATGCTAGAGCTTCAACACAAGAAAATAGAATCAGGGGCGTGCCGTAGTAGGGTGTGTGTGTGTGTGTGTGTGTGTG
>OLMO02000273.1:4881273-4894006 GCA_900291935.2 Cassiopea xamachana
TGTGTGTGTGTGTGTGTGTGGTTGGGGGGCTGGGTGTCAAAGTAGCCATCTTTGCTCAGGTCAATGTGCGGAGCAATGAGCCTCTTAATACAGAACACTTAAAGTCAGTAAGCTGCCAAGGAGAGAAGCTCTTGGGCGTGAGTGGTCATTTATCCAGATCAGGGGCTAGTTGAAGTACGAGGTGTACGAGTATCACACCCCCAACTTTTGCCGAAACTCTCGGCAATTCTATAGCTTGTCGGTAGATGATCACTTGTCTGTAACCGACCATAGTTTGTCGGTATTTCTGGAGGAACATTTAGGGCCTGTTCATATGAGCCCGCTTATCGGGCCAGCTCACTTAGCGGGCCTGCTCACTTATCGGGACAAATTTCATGTTCTTTTCGTATAAGCCAGCCTACTTGGATATAAATTGTCACGTGAGAGCTTGAGCATTATTCGGATGTCAGCTAACACCTTTGGAGTAGCTTCGAACACTTTTTAGCCCGCTTACCGAGATCTCAGCAGTGCTCAAGCGAGATCTCACTTAGCGGGCTAGCCCGCTTTCTCATATGAACAGAAAACACATTTTGTATTGGAATCGAAGGTTAGGCAAGGTCTCGCTAAGTATTCATATTCATATTAACTTTTTTTACACGAATTACCCTTCAGCAAAACTAAAATAAACTTAGCAATACATCATAGTCATAATGGTTTAATTACAATAGCAAAAATTAAAATATACCTTAGGCTGTTCTTCTAGGGGGTCATGTTTGATTTATTGTCAGCTCATCAAGTAAATTTTCAGTTGTTTTATGAAGTGAAAAAGCGTGGGAAGTTCCCTAATGCTTAAGGGGATTTCATTCCAGGTTTTAAGAGCTGAGTATGAAAATCCTTTCTTTGCATAGTCTAGATTATACTTAGGAATCTGGATATTTCTGGAGAATCGTGTATTGTATCTGGAGTGGTGGGACCTTAGATTGAACTTGTTCCATAGATTTTCTGGGCACAGCTTATTAAAGATCTTATAAACCATAACGGCACGATCAAATGTAATAAGCTGTGAGCTGCCTCAGTTAGCATGCTCATATGAACAGGCCCTTTGTAGCCTGTCGGTACATTTTTGTTGCTACACCCCCTCTCAAAAGCCCTTCGGCACACCATTGGATGGAATTTTATATAAGAGTAAAATAAGTTTCAATATACGATAGCATTTGCAATTGTATTATTTATTACAAAAGAGCAGAAAAGTCGTTGTACTGAGATTTACTTATTTTTTCAGTTCTAGGACCATCACTCAAGAATATAATGCAAATCCAGCACATTTATTCAAAGCACTGCAGCTTGTGGTAAGTTTTAGGGCCCTTCTGTCATCTATTTTTCATTATCGTAGATAAAAAAAGTAAATTTTGAGGTGAAACACAAACGGTTTGGCTGCCGTCCTGCTTGTGCTTGTGCCGTTCTTTCAAGATTCTATCCCAACACCAGCTTCTCAGACACATTGCAGGTAAATGTGCACATGGAACCGGTATCTTGATTTGTTTCCCATTTAACTCATAATCAAATATTGACAGGTCCATGCACTGATTACACGTTTTTTCTTATAAGAAAGTAGTTTATGAGAAAGGACTACTCAACCTCTCAAAAAGTTAAGGAAGCTCAGTACTGGATTTTTGAGACTTTGAGACTTTTGAGATTTTATTAGAAAGTTTTTTAGTGTCTAAGTACTTACAATTCGATTAATCTGTGTACAAAAATCACATGCATGTGATGTTGGTGTCTACCCTCTAACAGTTTAACTACTGTTATTTACTATCATTTATCATCACACACGGGGCTTTTTGACTTTCCGTTAATGTGCATTCACAAAACATATGGACTCAAGAATGTTTGCTAAGAAAGTCTAAAGACAGTGTTAATACTGGAAACATGAAAAAGTAAAGCAAGCTTCAGTACTAGGCCAAAAGAGCTTTCTTATAAGAAAAGAAAACATGTATGTGGATAGCACTTTGTAACAAGCTAGTACCGATCGCAATAGGGATCAGCTTTAATTATAAGGGCCGCCCAGGTAGAGTTTTAGGAGGAATGGTGTAGCCACAAAGCAGGGCTTTTCAATACTTCATCTCTGCACCCCTATAGGCAAACGTTCAGTAGGCAAATCAATAAAAAATCTTGTATCAGGCCCCGTTTGCACTATACAGTTTTCATACGAAAACAGCGTGGAAATGTTCTGTTTTGGCCTACAGTCTACACTGAACCATTTTCTTATCTGGCATCAAATGAAGACTATTACATAAGAATATATAATAGCGTTTTTAATATGCCGTTTTCATACGAGAACGTTTCCATACAGTTTTCATATGAAAATGTTGTAATGTAAACGGGGCCTCAGAGGACAAAATCTATCGTTGGCAGGCGTGCTGGAAACACCTCAGGGAAAGGAGGCAGTTTGCTCCTATCTGGCACCATGCCACTCCCTTTTACTGACCACGCCCCTCATTTACCTTAACTAATAAAAATAGTGTTCTGAAAGTGTTAGGTTTGAGCCGCAAAGGTGATTTTAGAACAGTTGCTAAACTGATGCTGCTATAAAAAGTGACCATACTGTAAGAAAAGTATCTAAAGTCATGTAAAAACTGTCAAATTTTGAAGCACTTTGAAAGTTGGATGTACACTGTAAGATAGCCCTCGCCAGATATGAAAGTGTTATGATACTTTGATGGCAGGGGTGTCCTTGAAAATGTGCCGTTAGTTAATTTATTGTCGAAAAAACCATTCGACAAAAATGTAATTCTTGCCCCCTTGTCCCCCTTCCATTAGGGCAGAAGAGCGAGTGTCCCCACTGCCCCCCCTGTTCCAGCACCCCTGCTCATTGGTTTAGATTGATTATGAATACGGAACATTAAAAACCACTCAGAATTCTGCCTTTGTGGCTTGCCATTAGTAATATATATTTAAGTTATATCATATATATTAGTAATATATAATTAGTTTAAAGTTGGCTATTTCAACTAGTTGTAAGTTTAAATTAAGCATATGATTGTTAAAAGTAGGTAGCAAAAATAGAGTTTTTAGTGGTTTTTACCGTTTCTCGTTTATTACCAAGTTGCAGCTAACGAGTGAAGTTTTTCGCCTGATACAGCATTTTATATTGATTTACCTACTGAATTTTGTCCATGGATATACAGACATGTCGCTGTGAGAGGCTTAGGAGGTATTGCCTCTGTTGGAGCATGCCATTCCCCCGTCGGAAGGTGAGGAGCTCTATTCTCGGAGATTTTTAGCAGTATGATAAACTTTTTTTGTAAGAAACCACTTTATAAGCAACCTAGTACTAGACAGCCTAAATTTTAAGAAACTTTTAGAACTACAAAGAAAGAGCTAAGAAACTTTAGAAAAATAGCGCATTGAAATCGCTACTTTGTTCAACGTAGAGCTGTACCAAAACAATGTGAATATGACTTGGCTTTAGAATTTAACTCATACTGACGCACTTTGTTTGTTACAAGACAAATAGTTCGCTACATTCGTGTTCTGCGTACGCTTTCACAGCAATTTAGTTCGCTAACTTAAGAAACTTTTCAGAAAATTTTAGAACAAAAATGTGGCGAACAATTAAGAAACTTTTAGTACTAGGCCTTGAGCTAGGTTTCTTATAAAAGAAACGTGACCCTGCTAGCCTGCAGATCGCAGCATTTTTGAAACTAAACTGAGTAGCTACGCAATCCATGGATGTAGGCCAAATTCCCTGAGAATTTTCTCCCACTTCATTTGCTTCCTACTTCCATTTCAGCAGTGTTGTCTAGACAGTTTGCCATGAGACAAGCTCTGACTGAGGTTGAAGTAATAGTTCATTTGTTCAAGGTGGCCCTATAGTATTTTCAATTAAGTATTCCATGCATATTGGTAGATCTCTAGCCAAACTGGTCACGCAAGATTATTCTGTATTATCGGAGGTTTAGTTGAAATTTAAAGATTGCACGTTAGCAGGTATGTGCTACATCATCATCATCACAATCATTTTGTCTCAAATTTCTTTCATGTATATAATGCTAGAGAGCGAGGTAGCATAGTGGTTGGAGCGCATGTCTCCCATGCGGAAGGTCTAGGGTTCGAGCCCGACTCGATGCCCCGACTCAACGCTCGCTAACTGTTCACCCAGCAGCAAATGGGTACCCAGTGGGAACACTGAGGAGATAAAGGCGGCGAGGAAAGGAACTGGCCACCCTACCTCACATGCCGATGGCTCAGGATAAGTGTACTCTCTAACAGGCACTACCCTACGTACGAAAGTATACGGGACTACCTTTACTTTTTTATATAGTGCTAAATCTACAAATACAAATCTCACTAACTACAAAGTCACACTCTTTTTTTATATAAGAGCAATTTTAGAAGAACACAAGCCTGAAATTTGGTAGAAAATTATGAACAAATTAAGAACAAGCCTGAGGCTCAAGAACTATTGTAAAATGTATTTTTGCGCAAGATGCCTACACTTTCCACTAACATATGGACATTAAATGTCCTTTCCTTGCTAGCTTGCGGAGAATTCACAGCCTTGTAACTTCCCATCTTTGATTTTCACGAATCAGTTGCCCCCTACAAAACTGATACTGCGCTAACATCGTCTATTTATAATTGTTTATAAACGTTTTTCAATAGAAATCATTGATGTGCAAGAGAAACCATCTCAGATGTAACATTTGGCTAATTGGCTCTTGATCAATCAAGACATCCAATTTTCTCATGTATATTATCTAATTACTAGACCGCCTACAACCTACCAATTTAAAACAATTTAAGAATACTTCAGCCTCAAAATTCTGGAAAAATTAGGAACAGCCAGCCTGAACCTCAATTTTGCTGGTTCTTATAAAAAGAGTGTATTTGTATTCGGCTGGCTTACAAACAAAAAAAGAAAATAAACATAAAAAAGAAAACAATTAGTACAAAAGTACATAGTTAATATAAAATCGATACTTATCGACTGAATACAAAGATATTAATAGCTTAGGAGTTCCGGGTTAGACCATCATTTGTTCCTCATACAAAATATGTAGTATGTTGAGGGGATGATTGTTGTAGATATCTTGGAGATAATAAAGTTTAGATCGCTATTGTTAATGTTTCTTTCCTTGCAATGTTTAAGAAATGAGTCAGAGGAATTTCCAAATATGCCAAGACTGTCAATGGAGAGATAAATAAATTTTATACATTTATAGGCATTGGCAAGATCTGTAAGAAGGGGACGATATCTTAGTTCCTTGCGACGGGCATTACTATTTAGATTTGTGTCTAAGCCCACAGTTAATTCTATGATATGGACATTGTCGGCTGTAGAAAGAATGATATCAGGACGAAGACTGTCACCAGTAATGGTATAGGGAGAGAGGTACCAAGGAGAAGGTCTACATATAGTTTAGCAGACTTCTTGGATTGACATGTTGGAGCGATAAAGCTGAGTTATGTCGCTGACCATTCATCATCGTCATCATTATCGTCATCATTGTCATCATCATCATCATCATCATCATCTTCAATCATCAATCACAATGATGTGAGGTGGTTTCTGTCGCATCTTTAGTGTAATTGTCACCTGCAGACAAAATATTGTAAATCTGAGCGTATATTTCTTGAAAGGACAACCATTGCAAGCAAGAAGACTTGACTCTGTAAAGGGAAAAGAAGCTAACATGAAGTTCTGAACAGCGATGGGCACAAGCCCTTTGTGACCCAGCTCCTAAATCTATATCTGCCAATTTCTCTAATCGTAGTGCACACCTTTATAGACCAAAATTCTAATTCCTTTCCCTGTTTCTTTTACATGGTATACTCTTTGGAGCTAGATGCACTGATAAACCTGTGGTTTAGAAATTTGATTAAACTTTCTATAACACACTTTATTGAGCGTCAGCTCTGATTCTTCTCTCACCTGCCCAATGGTTTTCATGTATTTATCTTCAGATAGTTAAATGTGTATTAAACCTTCTCATGTAGTTTTTCCAATATAAATTTCCACGTAATTATAAGCTGCCACGAATGTAGATAGATCTAATAGATCAAAGAGCAGCGTAGGTAGATCAATATGCTTTTTGCAATACACTTTTTGCTTTAGAGAATGGACTCCGATGTTTGCTGTGGATAGTGCTCTCTTCTAGTTTCAAGATCCAGCTTTGTAGCTGCCTCCTTAGTGGCAAAGACGCCTGCCAGCAATAGGGACAATCACCCTTCTCTACCCTTAGCCAAAGGAGACAGAAGGGATGACATGTGCCCTTTTGAGTGAAATTATTCAATATTTTCACAAAGATTGATTTACAGATGGTATTTTAGTAAAATCATAGCATTCATAGCCGGAAGTACATTTTGCCTCATTTCTCTTTCTTGTTACCCAAATATTTCAACCTTTTTTGCAGCTTGCTCATGAACACATATATGCTCATGTGCAAAGACGATGGAGAGTATTTGAAGGAGGCTTTTTTACTCTCCAAAGAAGATGAAGCTACAGCCCCCCTACCTACTCCAAATCTCTCGATGTGATAAAATGCAAATTGAATCTATAGACTGGAGTAAATGGCGAGCACAAAGCTAGTTTGAAAGAGGATTTATGGGGTTACTATCTTCAAAACGGGTGTACCACTACCAGTGCAGTAGCACTGGATTAGCTGCATACTAGTAACAAGCCGTAACTCTAAGCCCTCCATCACCTAGTATTGCATGCATCGACGTAGCAACCGGGTGCACAGGGAGTATGTACCCCCACTTTTCACAAATTATGTAAAGTGCCCCTTTTCAGTTTAGGGATCATTTACCCGTTACATAGCCCCTCTAGGGGGAGGGAGAGTACCTCGATTTGCTACGCTATTGTTTAATTTATAGGGAGAGCTATAGTGCGAAGCGGTACAGTGGAGGGAGGGGTCTCAGAAGCGGTAATTTAGCGTGACGTAACGGGTGAATGATCCTTTACATAGTTGCTCTTTGTTGCATTTGAGGGTGTCCCGGAATATATGTGCCCCCTATCTGGAAAACAGCGTCCTAGGATATAATTTTAGTTACTTTATCTTTTTATTTCTATGTATTTAGACTATTGTAAATATTACCGACTTGGAATTTTTTGTATTATGATGTAAAATAAAAAAGCTGAAGGGTAGAATCGTGTATAAAATAATACATTATCATATCATCATCTGTATGTAGTTCTACGTAGAGGTGCTCTACATGTATGTGGAGTAGGCTTTGTAGAACTCTCAGCTTTGCCATGAAGATAGAGGATCTGACTATCGTCTGTCGTTTAATGCATTTGTGTTTTAAGTGCTGCAGTGCTGTATCCGATACATCACTGCGGCAATCAAAACACAAATGCCTTAAAAGAAAGACAATAATTAGATCATCTATCTTCATGAAAACTACTAAAGCTATTCCTATTTTCAAGGGGGATGCTCGAGACACACAAAGCTTCACTTTCACTATCATTTTCTTGTACATTCCTAATTTGTATTATCTTTTCAGTACTAATAATTGCAATTTTCCATTCCCAGCATCACTTTTCACCTCTGTTTCACTTTCGTGTTTGTTCATGGACGACATTCTCCTATATCGACTTACTTCATCTTCATGAGCTAGAACTTAGAAGCATTGGCTTACAGAAGCATGGATTAAATGAAAATGATGTTCGAATCCTGAAAAAGGTAAGAATTTAAGTGCTGGGTTTTCGAGCTTGAGGAATGACCAGAGTCTCTGAGAGAGGGCATGGGGAGCAAATTTCCCCCATTTCCTCAAGGTCCAAGGGGCTGTATAACACTTAATACTTTATGTCTTGGGGCCTCATAGAGTAAACCAGTTGTAATTGTCCAAAGTTAATTTCTAGGCCTTGAATATTTTCTGCTCGCTTCGCTTGCAGATGGCATCGTCTTTCTCTTCTTCCCCGGGACCTCTGAATTTTTTGAGCAAGCAGGATGTTGCCATTCAGTAAGAACTTGTACGCGAAACGCTCTTCTTTTTTGAAAAACATTGTGGCCTCTGAATGTATCAAACACAGTACAATTATTTTTGATAAAGGGGTGTTAGTCCTGTACTGCAACTTTCTTTGCGCTCTCACGATTTCAGAATCTATACTTTTCTAAGATTTTTGCGCTAGCGCATACCTTATCTGTGAAAAGTTCGTCGGGGTGATGTTTCGTCAGTTAAAATATTTCGTCAGTTGAAACTTCGTCAAACATGAGAAAACTCATCACTTTTAACCGACGAACTTTTCACCGATAAGGTGGAGGACAGTGTAAGAAACTGCATGCACAACAGAAGTACAAATTCATTTCTTATAAGAAACATTTCTTACATGACACTGAAATTAAGCAAACGTGATAAAACATTGAAGAAACACAGGCAGGCTGAATTTTACACAATAACTTGGAAACTGTTTTCACAAAAAATGTCTTGATCACATTCATGGACGCAGAAGGACGTCAAATGTAAGGGAGGTCGTAAATTGTCTCTCTGAAATATCAAAAAGAGCTGGAGAGCAGGCAGAAAAGTCGCAGGAATGCTCTTTCAGAAAATTTGCCCAAGTGAAGCGTATTTCTGCCCAATTTTGGGGGTTGTAGCCCCCTGCCCCCCTCCTCCTACTGTTATGATCACTTTAGAATCAAAATCAAAACAAATCCATTAGATACTTTATGCAATTTGAACATCCTATTTCTTGCAATGCAGTTGCCTAGTCTGAGTTGCTATTGTCATTTAAAGTCTTAAAATTTGAGAAACAATTAAGGCTGGATTTGACGAAATATTAAGAAACATCCAAGCTGAAGACAGAAATTTTGTGACTTATAGAAATAAAATACGTGTAATGATAATTCTTTTGCCAGTAATATAAGATAAACTGTTGGGGAAAGAGAGCGTAACATGTAAAGCATTTTATGCATAGATGATTGAGCATTTTACACATTCTTGTCACAGGAAGAAAATTTGTAGGAAAATGATACTCAAGGACCAAAATTCTTAAGAAAATCTTAAGAAGATGATGAGGCTTCAGTTTCAAAATTCAGTTTTTCTACGTGACAAAAACCAGTATTAGCTCATTATCTTTCGTTATAAGTGCATTCATTTTCTTCTTCATACTGTTTAATATATGGTTGAACTTTAAAAGATCAAACGTCCTTTCCCGTACCCAATGGCGCATAGGGCGGCACCTATCTCCGTTTCTATAGCCCTAGGCCACGCGTCTGCGAATGCAGTGAAAGCTACAACGGGGAGGGGGGCTGGTCCACTGGTAGCTCCGCGAGTTTAACTTTCCCACTCCATTCTCATATGTCGAGCGCCAGACGAGAAGACAGTGAGTACCAATTTAAAAGTCTTTGGTATGACTCGGCCGGGGCTCGAACCCACGATCTACCACTGGACCGTCATTCCGGTACTTTAAAAGATACACTTTTTTATAAGAATACCTAATCTTCACTGAGCCTCGATATTCTTAAATTTGTTTGGTTTTGAACCTAAGAATATTCTTAAATTATGCTTATGTACCAAAGGTGCAACTTCGTAAATCCTTTAAATTTGCCTTTAAATCCAAGAAATAACTTCAGATCTTTGTTGATGTCTTACTTCATTACAAAGCAAAACAAAAGTGGGTAGAATGCTAGATATTGCAATAATAACGCAAAAGTTAATCCACAAGCACTTAGGGACGCTGGAACGATAATGGGACAAAGGAGGCCAACAGGAGCAAAAGGGCACTGGCTAACATGGGTGAGCCAATCTAGCCATGAATTGGAGGACTTCTGAGGTACGTTTATGGGAATTTCAGGGCTAAATATCTCACAATCAGATAAATAATTGCCTTTTCCAATCAATTATTGCTTATTTATAGCTTATTTGATCTCCGTTGTTATCTCAATTGCTTTTCAAAATGGGTACTTTTGCTCCAACTGCTCCCCAGTTGAGAAGTAGGAGGGGCTCTGCCCCTCTCCAGTATCTCTGCAAGCAGTATTAAACTCGAATATGCGAAAATTCGTAGTCTTGAGCCTTGCATTATTCTTGAATTATTCGTACATTTCAGCGATTCTGAGCCTTAATATTCTTACAGCCTTTGTTCTTTTGAGAAAAGCTGTTCTGTGATAATTTTCTTTTTTTATAAGAATAAAGTTCATAAGAATGCTGAAGCTCAGGTCGCAGAAATTTATTAATAATGCGAGGCTTAAACTTCATCAAGACATAAGAATTTTTTATACCCTAGTTATGATACTGCTTTCAGTTGTACTTTTGAAATATCGATACAAAAGATAAACTCTTGCTTAGTTTTACGATATAGTAAGACATAAACAAAGGTTGGAATATATTCCTTAAATTTTAAGGCGAGGTTTCACTTTTGGTATTTAAGAATAATTTAAGAAGAGTTCTAGGCTCAAAATCAGAAAAATTGAAGAATTTTGAAGCTCGGCAAAACGTTATGCATACTTATAAAAATAGGATTTACACGCTTTTTTTTAAAAATACCGTCATTTTGCCTGCACCTCAATTTTCTTATCTTTTCCCGAAATTGAGGGTGAGATTTTCTTAAAGTCTTCATAATCTTTACTAAAATAATCTGGCTAAAATGGGCTACCCGTTCTTTTTTACCCCTGTATATTTGAATTGGATTGGATATTGATATAATATCGATTTTAGGCAACAAGAATACTCAACTTGAGTTTCAATTTAGGCAACAAGAAAATGAGCATGAGATTTTTTTAAGGTTTTCTTAAGATTTTGGCCATTTGAGCCTCATTTTTCTATAAACTTTTTCCATATAAAAACGTGTATGTAGGTAGAGCACTAGATACCGCCTTCCACGTAATATATTTTTATGCTATCTGGCCGACCTTAGGGAGCTGTCATTTTTAAAACTGGGTATAAGGGTGGAAGAATTTTTAAGACAAATGGAAAAGCGTACCTACCCGATTCTATACATTCAATAATATTTGAAGCCCTATTTTGAAATGCTAGAAATATTTGATGCCCCAATAATATTGTCATGTATGTCACTCAGTTTGGATAAACACCTGAGACTGCAAAGACACAGCCTGGATATGAAGGAAAGGAGAGTGGAAAAGAAAACAGAAATCAAGGAACCTCAGGGGGTAACTTAGTAGGTTTTGGGCACATATAATTGCCATTATTGAGGGATACCTTTTCTTGACAATTGCAGAATTATGGAAACCAGTTTCTAAAATGTGTGTGAAATTATGGGTACCCTTTGGCAAAATATGTAGAACCATGGGTACAATTTTTGAAGATAATGTTTTTAGGTAAATTTGCCACTAGCAAAGTGAATATCAAACTAGACATAAACTCTTCAGACTGACCAAGGATGCTCCCCAAATGTTTGGGTAGATTCTGCCCATTAACTGAATCCAAAATATGGATTTGCTTCTCTGATTTCTGTTGAAAGCAGAGAAAACATCACACACTTTTCATCAGAAACCAACTGAAAGTTGTTAGGCTTCTCTTTTGCTATATAAGGGAAATGAAATGAGAGGGACATTAGCATTAGCACAAAGCAACTTAGCATTAACAAAATGAAAATCCAGTTCAAACTGGAAATCTCTTAAGTAATCAAGGTTGTTCTTAAAGCATATGTTAGACTGTGCTAGATTTTACTTTGTTCTCAGCACAATATCGATTTTTATTCTCTCATTGTTCTTGAAACTAGAAGAATAGCATATGCCTCTAACCCTTCAATCAGTGGTGTAGAAGGGGGCGCGGGGGGCCCAGCCCCCTAGCTCTGAAAAAGCAATTTTAGATTCAAAGAGTGGTCGAGAAATTGTTAGTTCACAAGATATAGGGTATTAAAAGTATGTTGTTCTTTGGATGACATTATCATTTTCTTATGTAACTGCGTGGATTTACTGGAAAGTTTCTTATAAAGATACAAGAAATGAGCCCCCTTGCTATCAATAGAGCCCCCCTAGCTATCAATTTACTTCTATACCACTGCCTATAGTATAGTTATTCTCTCGTCATACAAGTAATCCAACCGGCTTTCAAAATCCTGAGTTTTAGTGTCCGGCTCAATATTCCTCTTGGGAAAATCAAATCAGTTCTTTTATTTGGGGAGAGGCATTGTATCTCAGTACTCCTCCATTAAGGTACTTGCCTGCAGTTCTCACTACGAAAGATGGATATTAATTGAAGATTTTCAGAGCTACATATGCTCTTAGGCTTGTGTCTTTGACATCCACATAACCTTGTAAAATTGATTAATTGATTATCTCTGTTTAGAAAAAGTGGCCAAGTGGCTCAGCCAGTTTCCGTCAGCTTCACTGAAGTTAAGCTTGGCTGTGTTGGTCAGCAAATCTATGGGCGACTTTGCTGATAAAGGATCAAAGCAACTTACTCCGCCATCCTTCAGAAGGGACTTTAGGCTAGGGGTCCCATGTCTGGATGTGGCATGCACAAAATAGGCCTAAATCAAAAAACAAAGTAAACAACAACAACAGCAACAACACTTGAACTTTACATTTTCCCTCCAATTTCTTCTGACGTTTAAGTTTTATATGAAAATCCTGCCCATCAATCATAGATCCACTAAATGTTGCGGTAGTACACTTTTTTTAGATAAAGAAGCCTATTTTTTGCCTAAAATTCGATTTTCTTAACTTTTTCCGAAATTGAGCCTGAGATTTTCTTACGACTGTCTTAAGGGGTATTACCACCCGAAAAGACTTTTTCTACATAGAACGAGATATCGACCTAAAATTTGGCTTGTATACAGATTCTGACA
>OLMO02000273.1:4894106-4955635 GCA_900291935.2 Cassiopea xamachana
GAAAAGTAGAAGGATAAATGTATCATTTCCAGCAATAACCCCAAAATCGTTTTTTTACTTGTTTTCGGGTGGTAATCCCCCTTAACTTTTACAGAAACAAACGGGCTAGAATTGGTTACCCATTCTTTGCTAATCTAGTATACTCGAATTTGAATTCTATCTCTAACATTTTGAATGTACTAATGACGCCATGCCCATTTTTAGCAAGGAAAAAACTGAAGGTTGGAGATTGAGCCTTGTGATTTCGTAAGATTTCCTTGAAATTTTGGCCACATTCTTAAGCCTCGCTTTCTTGTAGACTTTTCTATTATAAAAAAATCGTGTATATGTCTCATAGTCATAAGTGTAGAAAGCGGGGGGGGCAGGGGGCCAGCCAACCAAGTTGGGCAGAAATCCGTTTTACTGGGGCAAATTTTCTGAAAGAACAATAGGAAGTTCAGGCAACTTTTCTGCCTGCTCTCCAGCTCAATTTGATATTTCGGGCAGAAAATTTACAGCCCCCCTAAATTTGACGTCCTCCTTCGCCCATGTTTATAGTAGAAATAGGCCCATATCAAATTTAATTACTATAGCATCCTCTTGATTCTGTCTTCAGCATATAAACTGCTTGGTGATCCCTCTAATCTCTTAATGGAATCAAAATATTTCTTTCGAGAATAACCTATAATTGCATATGCTATATCATCCAGGCCCGAAGATGAGATAGAGGCCCATCTGATTGCCCTAAGGACGAGTTTCTGAATCGTTTACGGAGAGTTTTATCTTGCAATTGTAGGATTACTCCAAGAGGATGCTTCGATCATCTTGGCTTTGTTTCGCATTTTAATCTCTGCGATAAATAGTATTTGCATGTTTGAATCGGCGAATTAGTTGCTCAAGGGTCAAATACCAAAGAGGAATTTCCGCTATTGGAAAACCATGGACCAAGTAAACCAGATTGGCCTAACTTGTCTTTTCAAGACGGGTTGCACTGCCTGAAAAGTACGAGTGCATGAAAAGGGCTATGAATAATACTCTTTTGTAGGCACTCTTGAGCAGAGAATAATCGCTCCCACTGCGACAATTATTTTTTTTGAAATTTGTCCAAGCCCCTTCTCATTTATTTCAGCACCTCTCCGATTATTCGGTTTTCTATAGTAATGGCTTCAGGAGTTCACTTGCAACGGTCTATTCCTGTGAAGCTCTATAAGTGCATTCATTGAACCTTTCATAGTTGGAAATATAAAAAGTACTTTTTCTTCAACTTCAAAGCATATGTGTATAAGAATATATTGTATCAGTGCAGAAACTGGCCAAGCAGAGAGTGACGTCACATATCATACAAATGGGGTAGTGGCTTTCAACAATATACATACATATATATATTTTGTTATTAAATTGTTAATAACTTTTGTAATTAGGCGTTTTGTTTTTTATTCATGATATGTTTTAACATAATTTTGTAAAGTAAATGGAGGGCCTCTTGGAAACCAGCACTATGCTGAAGAGCCACCCTCCGTAAACCATATGAAAATGAAATGAAATGAAATGAACAGGGGCCCCATGGAACCCTAGGGTTTCGCCAGCACAGTCCAGGGGTTCCGCCAGAAGTTATAAAAATGCTACAATCGACAGTATGTTTTAACTCTCCTGTGAAGATAAGTGAACAGGGGTTACGCGATCCACTGGAATACATCCTTGGGTTTCCGCTCCACAAAAAATGTTGAAGACCACTGGAATGGGGTGAATCAAACTGCCAAACACATGAGACTGACTCCCGAAGTCCACAATCAGTGCTGTATTCTGTCTACACTCAGTGTTGGAACATATTTTGCTAAATTGGGGGGTCATTGTAAAATGCTATGATTGGTGGCAAATTTCAAAAAGTGCAATACGACCCCCCTACAATTAAGCAGAACAGAGCATGCAGTGATGAAATTTCTTTAATCAATGTCAGGCAACGTCGCCATCCGCAAAGTTTTCGCAGTTGTTTTCATCCCATATTCATGAGTCAACTTTCCATCAAGCACTTCACAACCCTTGTCAGGTGGAACGCTTTCTATCACTCCATCCAATTTTCATATTACACCATCTTGTGGGATCACAAACTCTTCTACGTCCTTCAGGGCTATTGAGATTTTCCTGGTAGGTTATTTTATTACCATCCCTCTATTGTATGAAAATCTAGAAATATATCCACCCCCTGCTAGTCCCACCCCCTACAATTAAGCACAAAGGAGTAAAGTAGTGGAACGGAATCGCCATAAAGCATGAAACAGACCGGAGTGAAAGGGATTTTAGATTTTTCTTTACATCTATGCAGCACCATAAAAGAAACAAGGAGAGTTTTTCTATTTCCTAGTCCAACATTTCCCCTTAGAAGCTTTGCTAATTCTTTTGAGTCCCCTCCCCCCTAGATTGCATTTTAGAGCCTTTTTGCGCCAGATTTACGGGAAGTACGAGCCTTCATAGAAACATGCCAGTTGCAGTATGGCAAGATTTGGCTAGTTGTACTAGCATTTGCGCCAAGTTTTACCAGCCCGAATGGCGAGCCATTTGTCCCAGAGAAATTTTGGCTAGGATATATGGCAAGCAAAATACCAGAATGCATACTGCTTCCACCCTCTCGTCATTCAATGCCAAGTAGTCCAGATTTTAAGATACCACATGCACCAACTGAGGTGTTCTTGAAACTCGATGGGAATGTTCATGTGTGAAAGTTAGGAGTATCCTGAAAATTGTACCTTGATATCTCATATGACCCCAAAGATATCACCATTCAAAGTTTTCAACTTCCACTTTAGGGTGATTTCTAGGGGGCTCAAGAGGTGGAGCACCATATTGAAATTTGCACTGCTACATGTCTATTGAGATCGTTCTAATTGTTGGTTAGGCCTATATTATAGCAAGATTGAACTAAATGGTCATATTTACATCTTTGACAATATAGGCGTGGTTGAAACTAGGCCACACCCAGTTTTTGACGTTGCACCTATAACTCCCATGTAAGAGTTTTTAGAAATCACCACTGCTTCCACTCTGATGTAAAATTCTCAGTTCTGATGTAAGTAGAGGAAAAAGAGTGCAGTCATAGTTTTGATGTTTGAATTTTGAATGTTATCCGATCACATTCAAAATTCAAACAGCAAAACCAGTAGCTTCTTTGTAGCCCTATCAGAGCACGATTTAATTAACGCATGAAAGTTATTAGACATTATCTTCATGCCAAATTATAATTAAACTATTTAATCCACGAACTCTAGCTCACTTCTCAACTGTAGAACTCATTGCCACCCATGACTTTCCCTGAATCCTACAACTTATCTTCTTTCAAATCCAACATCAACAAACTTGATTTTGTTACCCTTTCTACCTAAACTTTCCCAATTTTCTCAGTTTTTTCCTTTGTCGGGTCTTTGTTATAGGCCCTACGGCCTTTCCCAACATTACTTACTAAAAAATAAAAAAGTTTCAGCTTTCTTATGATTATCAAAAATCCTCCTTCTGTGAAACTTTGCATTCTAAATTCTTCATTTTCCAAGTCTATTTTTCTTATCAGTTTCCTTTCATTGAACTTCCCATTCTTGTCTGGTGCATTTGCTGTGCGTGCTAAGGATCATCCGTGCGCATTTTGCGTAGAACACGCGTAACACGTAATAGAGCGTGCGCGAATCATGTATTTATTTGAACTATTGTGCTGAAAGTGATATTCATTCTAGTATCCATTCAACATGTAATTCAAATGGTTGTAATTGAGATTTACATCATAAAATATCAAAGCATTGGGCTGATTACAGCAGTTTTGACCTAGCAATACTATCAACCAATCTACTGTATATATTTATAGTTTGTATTAATTTTAGTTTCGGGTCAGGTTGAAAAACATTTCTATAATGAGCCTTGTAACCTGTATAGATATTTTAAAATGAAATGAAAATGAACACTCTCTGCAAACTTGCGCGAAGACAGGATATTTCCTGTGCAGAAACATTGCTCAGACAATAAAATCAGTGTGTTTTTTGTGTTTGCAGACTGGCAAGAAACCCCCCAACCCCCCGTTTGGTTTGTTTTCAATGTCTCAGGGAAAAAAATTGAGTTTTCTGTGTCGCTAGCTCGTTAGCACTTCTCTGTAAAGACATATCAGCTTTCGCCAAGGATTGAGAGAGAACTGCCGACTGGCTTTCAAATAGTTTAGCAACCACATTTCTTCTTTTGACTAAATTGAATGGCTCTATTAGCTTTATGGGTCACAGGGTATTTCAGTAAAACAATCAAGTAAATGCCTCTATTACGCCATTATCGAAGGTCAATTGACGGTGACACCTGTGGTTAGCGCAAGCTATTGTCCTTTACCACGTGCAGTGCTCTATCTGTTCACCTTTGCGCCTTTGGAGGACATTAGACTACGTCACAAAACAAATCATAGCATAATTTTGAATACGGTTTGCCAAGCGATTAAAGTTTTTTCTGTTTGAAATACCCGTCACCGGCTGTATCTGATAGTGATTGAGCAATACGTTGTTACAACCTCGAATTGTCGCCGCCACGCAGTCGACAAGCCTAGCCAGCTTATTGTGTACGGCTAGAGCTTGGTTTTAGGAGTGTAAATCTTTTTTACTTTCACAGCAGGTTCCGAACGGCACTTTCTGCGCCGTTCGGAACCTGCTGTGAACACACAGAAAAACAAACTCAGATACAGTTTTCTCAAACGTATATCGCTAAAACTTGTAACACAATGCCTTTTGCAAGAGGAAAGCGTACCATCTACTCTTCTTGTTTTAACTAAAATATGGAAGTGAGGCTGCGCAAAGAGCGGTATTACAGAATGATTCTGGGGGCCATTACTGGGTGGTCCGGGCTACAATCCCATGCTCAAATTCTGTTGGAACGTTTGAGATATTTAGCTTTTTCATGTCAGAAATATTTGACAATTTTTGCCATCATCCCCCAAAAGTGATCTTTTACCACACCCCCATGTAATATTGCGGTACTCCTTCTCTAATAATACCTGATTTTTTACTAAGCCTCAATATTCTCACAATATTCTTCAGTGCCAAATTACGTGGCTTCGCCTGAAGAAGAGAGGAATGTATTCAAAATCTTTGTTCATGTCTAACTTCACCGTAAAGCAAAATAGACGCACCGGAAAGCAATTACAGTCTAGATACAGTTTTGCTGAGTAATCATGCGGTGTGGCAAAAATACGCCGTATGTGCTGTTTTACGATTCACGCGTTACCGGTCCTTATCAAAGTCGAAAAGGGGCAAGGGTCGCACATTGACATTGAAAGTGGGGGCCATGCCAAAGTTGCTTCAGTTCTTGGGTTCAGGGTATATGTCCTGCATACTAAAAAATTTTGTTTCTGAAAAGTGGGGTCATAGCCCCCCGACCACCCCTATGGCGTGGCCCCATGTGGGGAAACCCTTAACTTTTTCCTAGAAACACTGGAAAACAATAGCGAATATTGAAGTCACCATCTATTGCCATCATGTGCACTTTGACCCATGAACTCAGCTATTTGCATGACAGAGGCCGTTATACTGCACAGCGGCATCAAGTAGTGTGACATCCCAGGTGTAGCCAGGGCTAACGGTTTCACTCAAGCGCGGGAATGACTTGGAACTGCAGGCATTTCTTATCAGATAGGCAGACAGTGGCAAGTTTCTATAATATTAATTCCCAACGATGAATCACATTGATACTGATCTGGCGCGAGCAATGGGAGTAGACGGTAAGGTTTATCATACGTTGTTACTGTAGCTTGGTAGTAGGCACATGCCGGCATACGCAAATTTTCCTGAACGAGGGTAGTTAGCAGTGGCGTAACCGACGTAGTTTGGGGTTATGACAACTCATAAGGTCCCCAAACTCCTGATGCACTGAAAGAGGCCCCTTGGAGATTTTCAAGAGATAATTCTGTTGGTATTACTTGCGGTGGAGATAAGAAGGGTACCCAATTTTGCAGAGTTCCTCTTTTAGTTATGGTATGTGGTTCTTAATGATCCATGCATCAATGTGCAGGCCTCCGATAAGAAGTTAAAATTAGGGGGTGTGCTGTGACGGTTTTGAGTGGAGGGGTTACACATGCAGATCTGTCTAAGAACGTTTTCATTGGAATTTTATGGACGGAAGCACCTGTATGCTACTGATAATAGTTGTCTCCTACTGACCGTATCGACATATTCGCAATTTATGATCATTTTGGCGAAAATCTGCTGACTTACCTAGAACTTATATCAGTAGTTGGAACTTTTCATCCTCGTACCTCACCGGTATTCCAGGGTGCATTCCATGTATACTGCACGCCGTAGACGAGCCAGGTAGTGTGTGTGGTGCGCTAGAAGCTACGCCGGGACATTACCAACCCTAAGCCAATAACAGAAATCCCAGCCCACCCAGTTTCACAAGCCAAATACTCAAGGATTTACACAAGTCGAAATGTTTTTCCATTAGTTTCCACAACGTAAACCGAAAAAAGACCTTGGTACATGCCGAAGATCATGGAATGCACCTTGGTCGGCAGGTACACCCTGGCGAATAACATCTGACGTAAATTTGAAATTCTTGATAACACAGTATACTACCTGTTGTATCCACTGCACTAATGACTTAGGTTACATAATTAGCATAGAGGAGCGCATCTTTTGAGCTTTCACAAAAGAAAAAGCGATTCTGTAAGTTATAAAGAGAGACGATATTTGAAATTTTTTAAAAATCGAAGCATGCACCCCCCTGCACTCCTGTCCCTACCTCTATGGATTACACGCTGTGATGACTATGACTCTATAACATGTGCCGGGCGTTGAGCAATTTAGATACCAAGATTCCCCATAGAAATTTACTAGCAGATGATTAGTCCCTTGCGGTTATTTTGTGCGCAACTTGGGAGAGATAAAGCAACTGCAGTAAGTAAATGAGGTCGCAAAGTTGTTCTCGGTGCCGAAGACCATTGGACCTTGTTGTTCTGGCAGCATAATGTGTGGCACTTTAGTCTTAGTCCAATTTTAATTGCCCGCTAATCATGCCAAGCTGGATGTCACCTGACGTGGACATGAAACACGAATTTGTTGCAAAGTATGGTGGCCGAATACTGCCACTGGAAAATTTTTCAACGCTTAAATTTTTTAATTTCAAAAATACTATTTCTCTTTTTGCTTTTACATTTTATTTTTATCAACAAAAATTTTCAGCTGGAAATTTTCCAAATTACTATTTTAAAACATTTTTTTGACAACGATAAAAAACGATAAATTTGTAAAAATTTTTTCCACGTGTCCTAAAACTGCCAAAACCTCTTTCCTAAACAGCTAAAACCTCATTTCCGACTAGCGCTGTCGGAACAATACTCGGCCAAGGACAACCGATCTACCTCCAGTTTTCTATCAGTTTGTGTTCAGCGTAGCTTTGGTTTACAGATATTTTCAGCTGGTTTGTCGGACAGGAACCCCGAAAGATCCTAAGACTTTTGACTTGTTTACAGAAGAGTCTTCGTTGTAACAGCATATGTACTTGTAAGTGTGATTTACTGCGATTTAAACTCGACTTCCTCTTTGAGAACGGCCTGGATGGGGGGGGGGGGGGGNNNGGTTGTGAGTTTGAGATGAAATGTAGTGTCCTGTGCTGGTCTGCTTTTGTAACATATTGTCATAATTCAAATATTTAGAAAACTCTATAGAGAGTCCTACCTGGAAGGCGAGCATAAATGTTTGGGAAAACCCCTCCAAGGAAATTGGGCAGCCCTGCAGAGCCCCCAAACATTTACGCTCGCTGCCTCAAGAGATCTCTAACCAAGGACGGATCCAGGGGGCCATACCTCCAAACGGCAGTGTTTCTTATAGCAAGCAATAGGGTTAAGAAACTTTTCGCATAAAAAGACAATTAAGCCCCCCTCCAAATGCAACATTTTACTTGACATGAAAGGCAGCGAGGGTAACAGGTACTCAAAGCTCCCAACCATTTTTATCGTTTTTTTTCATCGCTTTCAAAAAAGATTTTCTTAAATTAATTTGAATAATTTCCAGCTGGAAATTTTGTTGATAAAAATAGAAATGTAAAAGCAAAAAGAGAAAAAGCATTTTGAAGTTAAAAAAGATTTAAGCGTCGAAAAATTTTCCAGTGGCAGTCTTCGGCCACCATAGCAAAGTGTCCGAGCTGAATTGAGTGAACTGCTGGGGGCAGGGCTCTAATTTAAGTTTTTTCTGCCGTTACCGTCAATTGAAAACTAGCACAATTAAGCGTGCCGGAAGCACATTAGGGCAAAGGGCAGCTACCTACTGTGGGGAATCACACCACATTTCATTTTATTTTGAAATTCTTTAGGGAGGGGGACCCTTCTGCCATTGTGCTGGTTTTCAAGGGTCCCTCAAACTAAAATACAATACTAACAATTATAATTATCAAACAAAGACAAGTTAAAAATCTAAATACAAGTATGAACAAAGTTACAGTCATTGATATAAGAAAGAAAAAAGAAATGCCAATTAAAGATGAAAAAGGATCATTTTTATAGTTTTTATTGCTTCATGGTTCTTTTGAGAGCAAAAAGAAAAACTTTTTAGTGACCACGCCCTTCATTGACTGCAACTAATAATCATAGTTTGCTGGATATGTTAAATTTGAGCCACAAACGTGCTTTTTTTATAAATTCAGCTGAACTAATATTATAATAAAAGGTGATCATACTATAAGATCAATGACAGTAGACTGCAACCATGTTAATTATGAAAAGGCACTATTTTGCACTGGTTAAGCCCGAATCTCACTTTTTCGAAAAAGCCATTTGACGAAAAGGACTTTCTTGCCCCTTCGCCCCCTTCCACTAGGGCGAGGTGCGGGTCCCCTTGCTGCCCCCTGTTTCAGCACCCCTAAACACAATGTTTACAGTATAATGTACCCCCCGCAGGCCCGTAGACACTGGGGGCATTGTCCCCAATAATTCATCAAAGTTGCATATGGAAGTGCTCTACATTGTACTTTTCTATCTTTTTTCTCAATTGATGTCTACCTAATCTAGAATCTAGAAACATCACAACACAGGTGTTGCGGGTAGAGATCCTGCTTCTGTTGTGGGACAAATTTGAAGTTTTTTCAATCTGCTACATTCGATGAAACTAGGTTGAGGAATCAGTTCCTCCTTAGCATGAAGATCAGTAATGAAAACAAAAACATTATATTCCGTAGAAGGGTGTTTTTCGACGTGCTAGAGGGCATTAACGCAATAAATATGCAAAACCCCAGAGCCTTATCTTACAATGGAATAACTATGAAAGTGACTATTTTGGCGCATGCTTTGTGATCCGCTGGCGCAGATGTGTAGCATACAAGAGCTTTTTACGTAGAAGATCTCCCTCCAGCACGGTAGTACAGAGTCAGTCACGTGGCTGAAGGTATTGCTGTGGAAGGGAAACGCAGCCAGTATTCCCAGATTGCATTATTTGTAGTGTACGGGTAATGTATTCACTGTTCTCTGTTTCCAACTGCGCACGCGCCAAAATTTGGTGAATGCCCTGCAGTGGAAACCCACATAAAAGAGCCAGTGTTTATAAGAACCTTGAGGCTGCAATTTCATATTTTGAACCCTCTAAATAAGAACTCCAAAGAGGCTGAAATGGTGAATGGTTCATGTATAATGGGTTTCATGTCAATAGGTTGAAAACTTCAAGAGTAGAAACTATCAAAGGCTGTTTGCGTACTGATAATTTTTTTCAGAAAAGCCATACAAAGGTTCTAAACGTTTTTTAATAAGAAAACCATCCTTTTGCCTGAGCCTCAATTTTCTCAACTTTGCCCGAAATTGAGCCTGAGATTTTCTTAAATTTTTCTTAGCTTTTACTAAAATAGACTTGCTAAAATGTTTTACACTTTCGGTATTGATATTGTGTACTTGAATTTGAATTCCATCTTTAACATTTAACATGAATGCAATAACGACGAAATATCGATTTTTGGCCAATAGAATCTCTAAATTTTGGAAATTGAGCCTCGTGATTTTCTTACGATTTTCTTAAGATTTTGACCATTTGAGCCTCATTTTCTTATAAACTTTTTTCTTATAAATAACGTGTATTCCATTATAAGAATCCATAAGACTTTCAGAATTTTTTAGTTGCACACAAATTGCAAGATTATCAAGAAAGCGTACTGTGCAGAAGGGTGCATCTCAATAACTTTTGCAAAGCCCTACCAAGGAAAGAGATAATAGTTTGCACCCCCTCCACATCCTTTGGTGACTATAAGTAAGATCACTATCTACAGAAATTGTATAGTTATACCTTTATTGGCACCATATCATGCCCCCTATGGGGGTGTACCCCACTTCGCGTGTGTGTGTGTGTGCGTGTGTGTATAGTTGTTTTAGTTCAATTATTTTACACAATAATTTTCTAGCTAACAGTATGCATAAACATACATACAAGTTAACTAATCAAGATCGAATAGTTTGATATATAATACATAAAACTAAAAAATTCTCTAAATTAACATTTAAAAAACGAACAGGCGTTATATTGTGTGTATTGAACATGAGCAGGCACGGGCAAATACTGCACCTGCAAGAAAATCCATCCCAATTTTTAATTAGTCTCTTAAAATTTTTCAAATTTACTGCTGATTTCAGCTCAATTGGTAGATTATCCCAAATCTGTGGTCTAGGCTACACTTTGGTGAAAGCCCTATTCTTAGTGCCATGTTCGCTGCTTTCGCTCGTTCAATGCCTGTTTGTGGCGTTATTTTCACTGCTTCCACCCGTGCATGCACTATAGCTAGGTGACGCTTCCCAGCGCAGAAATCAAAGAATGCACACAAGGCATTACCATAACCTTGAGGGCAAGAATTCTATTTCATTATTCAGGGTTGCCACAATAAATGAGACTCATGTTTCCTTGACTTTTCCAATGCCAATCAACACTATTTCCTGGCTACTAGAAATGTTTTCCACAACAAACTGAACTTTTTCTCGAAAGTAATATTTTTAGTGATTCATTTTAAATTTAACATCGGAAAACATAAATAGACCATTTCCCTTGATTTGTCCGGGTTTTACTGATCCCAGTTTGGATAACCCCCATTTTGTAAATATCCTATACATAGGAGAGGGCAACCAAATGTGTGATTGATGCAATCGCTTCTCTAATTACGTCGCTTTATTTATACAAAGCTAGTTTTGCGACAGGTTTTGACAAACTACAAGGGTCAGGCCTAGAATCGTAACAGCCTTCTCTGCTGCAATTGCTAGGAATTTTTTGTTTTCCTTTGCGGAATCCCCAGTATAACAGAGCCTAAGGAATACCTCACCTTTTTCTTAGCATTTTGCAGTTTTTGCTTATCGCTATAACGACTTTATACAGGCTAGTTTAATTATAAGGGCAGGGCTCCCCTTACATGCTTTTTACATTTATGGTATCTTGCCGAACCTATAGTAATTCCTTTGTCTTGCTAGCAATTCACCGGCTTTCGGTTTCAAAGGAAAACTTTGGATTTCATTTTCCTTGACTGCACTTGACGACACATCAAACATTACCTTCTGGGAAAAGCCCTCCTTTTCAATCCAACATCAGAGCAACAGCTATAGAGCAGTGAATAATTCCATTGCTATGAAATGTCTCGTGGCTTATTTATTATGGGTCATTTGTTATAAAATGTGATCTTTTTGTTAACTATTCAGAAACTTGAAAGATACCAGGTGTGTTGATATTGAGCTCCAGGGTGACATTTCCCGCCAAAAATCAGCTTCCCGTTCTTTTCGACCAATCGGGTATAAGAATGTATAGCACGTGACATTGCAACACAACATTCCCATTCAATACAACACCTGGCACTTATTAGACTTCAACGTTTGAATTATGAGATGATAGTTTGAAAATTGACTTCGAAATCGTAAGGATGGTAGCAAAGTGTTGCTCCTTTAACGACGACGGGTGTTATCTTCGACCGGCAGAGAGTATCTCTGGTAAGCACCACCTAGTCTTATTCGCTGATGAACGTTCATAAATCTTTATTTCTCATTTTAGAATTTGCTTTAAAAATTTTACTTGTGTGTCCAATCTATCAGCGGCTGGTGAGGATAGCCAAGTATTCTGCTTTGTGTGCTTTCCTGATCAGCGGGGCGATCTGTTCATGTATCAGCCATAAGCGCAATCGGAAGTGGACGATTAGGGTTTTCTGTTTCCTAGAATTCCCCCCCTTTCGTCCCACAGTACCCCCGTGATCACTGTTCCACCCCATTTTTTCTTTTGTCCGGTGTTTCCAAACTTAATCCGATCTCGTGTGAACGTTTTGCCGTTTCATCAGCCAAAATTCAGCGCTAGTTCAGGAATTCGGCTGCAGGATTTCAAAGGTGTTAAGACGGTTTCTTGCGATTACAAGACAAGTAATTTCTTTACAGCCATTGTTTACCAAATTAGGCCTATTACTGTTGTCTTTAGAAATAGGATAAGGGGCATTTCCTTGGTAAATAATGATAGTGTGTAACACGAAACGAGAAGTCTTTTCCTACTAGGCTTTATCACCCACTGAGCACTAAAGTCTACATATTAGTCACTGTCTACCCAGGTGGTAATAAAAATTAGAGCTGCTTGTGAAGTATACGTAGGTCAAAAGCAACGCTGGGAATTTGAGAGAAATACATTTTTTGGTTCATCTTAATACTAGTTGTCTATTAACATTACAAGGTATCCTGTAAGTCACTTTGTCTGTTTTTGTGGCTCACTGAATTTGTGGTGCATTGATAGAAGTGCCTCATTTGTGGAGGAGCGTAAAAGATCTCTTTCTACCGATTATTTAAAGTTATCGCTATATCTTTTTTGCTTTATATTCATTACTTGCTTTTTTCTTTATACTTTGTGATATTTGTATAATAACTTGATAAGGCACATCGTAGTAGAATTGATTTTCAATCCCAGAATTGGCTCTTCAAAAAATAGCATTTATTACTTTTCTGCAAAATCTTCTTTCAGCCATCGTAATATATATTTAAGAATAACTTATAGATTTAGAGCATACTGTTCCATAGAGTTTTGTAATACATCTTATGTTAGCGAGTTATATTTTCCCTGTGCTACAATACCGCTGGTCGATTTGAAATGTAAAAGATAAACACTTTTTCAAGAAAATTGTAAAAATTTCGAATTCATTCATTTTTAGATATTTAGATATTTACGTTTTCATAGAAGAACTGTTTTCGTTCCAGATATTATACCAGAGCAAAGCTTCAAGACACGAACCATTTCAAATATGATTGAAAAGTTGGATTTTCAAGACGTTATGGAGTATGATTTACCTCTTACACCACCAACAAGCCCTTGCAATTTTGATATAGATATTGATCTACAAGATTTTGAGACTTCGCTGGACGAAATTCCACTACCATATAAAAAACACGATTCTATCGTTATAAAAGATTGCATGTGGAGCCCCGAAGACTTTTCCAGTTCAAAAATCCGCGAACATTCATACACACGGCTTTACATAGGGGAACCCCCATCAAATAGGACTATTTTCGAAACGCCAGAATTATCAAGTAAATTCTTGAGTAGTGTCGATCCAGCAGAAGTGTTCCCGAACGTATCGTGCGTCGATGATAGAGCACATGTGAGAGACCTAACTTCATCAGATTCAGGTATGATGAACTTCCTGTTATTCCATTTTTGCATAAGTTTTGTTTTCATAAAAGTGTTTAGCCATAGTGCGGTCCTGAGAAATGACATCTATAGCCTGCTTGACGTCAATGCCTACTCATTTTCATTCCAGAATGATATTGGAAATAAATCACAAAATGCAAAGTTATCCACATTTTTCATATACTGAGAAACAAGAATAGGTAGCTTAATGTGTTTCGGCAAATCTACAGACAAAAGCGTTCTCCAATATAACGTTTGTTTATATTCTTGTTATTGCAGTCATTAAGCTATCGTCACCATTGTAATATTTTACAGTGGTTTTCTGGTAAACCTTGGATCCGGGCCATGGATATCAAATCACTGTTACCTGTAAATTTACTCACATCAATCAGTATTTTAGTGCCAGGTTCTCTCACTGATATAGAACTCTTTGTGATTTTCACAAAAAGGTCTGAAGTTTTGCATATAACTGTTGCATTCCTATCCCTTATATCTGAGTGAGCGAATAATCGTAGTTTGCGAGAAAATCGCCGTTGGTAACATCATGTTGATTATAAGCATAATTATAATCATCATCACTATTATATTATCTGTAATCAGTTACCTCCACACCTCCATTATTATACTCATTATTATTAATTTTATTGTTACAATAAGTAAAATTTTTTATGTTCTTTACAAGCAAGACGATTGTACACTGCCATGTATGTTGTGAGGTGTATTATTGTAATTAGTGATCCACTGTATATTCAATGGGAAGTTTCAAAAAGAATTATCTAGCATCCCTCCGGTAGCCAGTGGCGTATGTAATGTAAGTCAGCGTTAGGACTACTAGAGGGCTGCAAACTGTTGAGTCCTCAAGGGGCAAGGGGCCTCTCAGAGGCTGCCAACAGAGAGGTTTTTGAGAACTGACCCTACAAAGTCATTATCATCATTATCAATATCATCATCATCATCATCATCATCATCATCATCATCATCATCATCATCATCATCATCATCATCATCATCATCATCATCATCATCATCATCATCATCATCATCATCATCAGTATAATCATCAGTATAATCATCAGTATAATCATCAGTATAATCATCAGTATAATCATCAGTATAATCATCAGTATAATCATCAGTATAATCATTGGGGACAGATCGTTTGTTATGTCTCGTGGAGGGGCGGTGTATTTTCAGCAGATGTGCCTGCTCTGAAATGTACCTCCCAATTAAATTACATCTAAAACTTGTGCCCCTCATCGTGGACCTTGTGCCCTCCATCTCTGTCATCTTTGAATATTGATAATCCCTGGTAACTAGTGAGGACAGTTAACCCAAACACAATTTAGTTAGCCCATGATTTATTTTTCCGCGTTATAAATGCCGTGTTCTGTGAGTGATATGGTAAGGAATTCTTAAGCCCCACTAAAACTAGTATGAAAAAATATAACCCCCTCTGAAAGAGGCATTTTAGAGTTGTACCCACATGAAAACCACCGCCCCTCCCTGCGGCGTAATAAACGATCAGTCCCTTATCATCATTATCATTATCGTCATAATCATCATGATCATTGTCACTGTCAACATTATCGTGATCACCATCACCATCAAAATGATAATCATTATCACCATCATCATCACCACCTTTGTAATCGCCTTGGTAATCATCATCATCATCAGCACCATCATCATTGTCATCATTACCATCACTATTAGGGACGGAAGAAGCATTCAAAAAGTAGTGGGCACACGCATTCAGGGGCACCCTCACACTCAAATAGGGGCATTGTGTAAACTGAAAAGAGGCAATTTGCGCACAACATTTGTGAAAAGTGGGGGCATGTGCTCCCTTTGCCCCCCGGTTCCTACGTGCATGATCACTTTCGTTATCACCTTCGTAGTCATTATCATCATAATTATCACCATCACTCACTAAAACTACTCTTAAACTCTCATTCATTCATTCATTCATTCATTCATTCATTCATTCATTCATTCATTCATTTCTTCTGCACATATTATTCACCAGCTTAACTACTTCCTTATCATCCATTCAACCCTTTATCGTTATCTATTTATCCATTCAATTCCTTATTCATTCACCCTCTTACTCATTTAGCCAATTTACATTGCACGAACTAACCCAGGTTCGCCCCGGATTAAGTCTAACCTGGGTTCGCATAAGTTCAATTTTCACTGCATTTGCTTTGCGTAAATGTAAAATGAAAGTCAGGGCGAACCTGGGTTAAGTGAGTGTGACGCACACGCAGAGGTAAAAGCAATCACAGTTTGTTGAGAGAAACCGTTAAGAATAGCGAATAACAACAGGCCAAATTTCTGTGAACTCCACTACAGAATAAAGGCACTTCTTCTAAGAGTGCTGTTGCTCATGCTTTATCAGTATAGGAAGAATGCTTCACAGTCAAGAAAAAGCGCTATTAATGGCGAAAACGGGCAGCTAGCGCGCAACTGGGGAGATATCTGGAAATGATACAAATGAGAGCTGCACTTCCTTTACCAGCATTATTCACACTCCTTCGTTGTATTGTGCAAACCCGGATTCGCCCCAAGTTCAATTTACACTGCAGATAACCTAGGATCGCCCCAGGTCGAACCCACCTCCAAACCATGGCTGGATCTAACCCGGGGCGAACCTGGGTTAAGTCGATTTACATTGGCAAACTTGGGCGCACCTGGGGCGAAGCCAGGTTAGTTTGTGCAGTGTAAATTGGCTAATTCAATCTCTCACTCCTTGTCCCATTGAACGTTTGTCTTCGTCTTGTGATGTATATCAGATAGTTCTGCAATTATTCCAAGTATTAGGCGACCACATTTGCAGATCGAACAATGATAAATTTATAAGTTACACAGAGCGTTAAAAGTAGCGTCATATATGAGGAAACGAGCTCTAGTTAGGTCGTATATTCATTGCTCATTCATTTCTGCAAAGTCAATATAGCCCGAAGGCAAACTTTTATATATTTCTTCATTTCATCAACATATCCTGTCCGCTTTGTTGTAAGCATGTATATTCTGAGATTAAAGATGAAGGAACCAAAGTAGATCTTTCGGATTTGGCATCAATGATCTTGCTTTACAGAGTGAAATCTTATAACGAGACATTTGTGTGTGTCTTACTTCCGGATCAGCAGTTCAAACTCATAATAGGGGAGAGGGGACTCAACTACAGTACCAATATAATATACACTACATACTCTTAGGTCCCGAATAAGTGCCCCTCGCTTATGTTTTTTTTTCAAAAATTATCCAACCCCTCTGTTCTTGTTAGGGGCCTTGCTTTGTAGATATTCAATTATTCTAGGAGAAACCTGCAAGAAGTTCACACTTTTGTTGAGTTAGCCAAATAATGAATGAGATATATGTGACAAGATTCCGAAAAGTATTTGTTTATAGTGATGTTAATGGGGGCTTTTTGTATTTGTGTTGGTTGTTGCACAGCTAGCCCAATCTTCCGACACCCCTACTTATTCCTACCCGCACCTATTTCATCTTGAGGAATTTTCCAACACCCTGCTTACTAGGATCCCCCGTTTTGGAGTATCAGGGCTGGGGAGCCCAAAATGTAGAAGGGCGCCATAACCAGCCGCGTGGTAGGACCAGTTGTTGTGAAGAGCAAGTAAAGGAGAATGAGTTTGAGGGGGATTATGGATCATACACTGAGGCCCTCGGGCAAAAGAGAAGTACAAGACCCCCTGCGAGCAAGGCAAGCAGAAAAGTTTAGGTCTGTGAATTTGCTGTTTTTAGTGTATAAGCCCCCCTAGACCATGATGCCCCCTGGAAAACATTTTCCCTCCGCTCCACCATCTTGGTGGCTCTGGTCAAATTTGCTGTGATGCCCTTTGGTGCCGACTGACACCCCCGTTCATTTAGCATTAAAGAGTATGCATACAACTCGTTTGCAAATTTGTGCCAATATGTGATTCATAAATATTGACTTCATGCCATGTTTTGGATGTAAGCTCAGGAAATCTTAGGGGCAAAATCGCGGCGTCGATTTTCTCCTCAGTGCTTGGCTATTTTTAGACTCTAGCCGTTCTGCAGCGACGACATTGTCTCGTACTGGTTTCCTCAGAAGTAGCTCGTAGGACGAACACAGAATTCTCCTTTTGTAATTGAATGGACATCAGGCCTTCTTATCATATCCATACACTCAGTTTACACACTCAATCTTAATGAAACGACAAGTGGTTCAATAATGGAGTCTGCAATATGAGATAAAATCCCTTGTTATTCAAGCCTTGCTTGCAATTAGGGCCTAATTTACTGCCGGAAGCTGTCAGACGAAGTGATTTTCTTTGGAATGCTTTCTCGTCCTTTCTTCTTTGTCTATAAATATTTGCAGAAGTTAATACCATGTCCTTTATTGTTTTCCCAAGGACCCCATTAGTTTGCTTGGTAGCTACGCATAATGCAAATGTTAAAGCCATAGCAAGCGAGAGAGCGAACAGTTTAAGGAACACACATGGCACCCACAGACTTCCTTATTTGGTTTCTTACCTACTTTGACTAAGCTTAAAATGGCCCTGTTTAAGTAAGAACCCTTCATTCTTTTATGGGCGTAATGGAAGTAATAGACTTAACATTTTTAAAGTTTGTTCGCTACGTACATGTGGTAACAGCAATACATGTTATTTTTGCAAGACATTTTTGACCCAGTACTGAAACTATCTTAACTTTCCAGGATTCCAATATCAAAGCTTTTTAGGGACCGCTCACTATTTATACCTCAGGTTGGGACCGAAGAGAAATAGGTTGGGTAAATCTTTGGACAGCCTAAAGGTTGGGTATATATGTATGCCTTTGTATCTCAAAGGTTGAGTAGCATACTTTTAATAGCTCTATATTGGTTGGGTAACTATGATTTTTATAGCGCACAAAGTTGGGTAACAAAAAAATTACCCGAATAGACATTTCTCTTCAGTCCCAACCTGAGACATAAATAATGACTCATAAATAAGACTCTTAAGACTTTCTCAGCAAAAATTTTTGATTTCCAATGTTTAGCGCATACACATTAATGGAAAGTGAAAAAACTCCATGTATAATTGAAATGATGATAAATCTTAGTAAATAACAGAAGCTAAATTTTTAGAGTGTAGCCAACACCACTTACATGACATTTTCTACACAGATGAATCTAATTTTAAATACATAAAGACTGAAAAACGTAAAGAAGTCTCAATAATCCAGTACTGAACTTTCTTAGCTTTTTGAGCAGCTGAGTACTACTTTCATTTAGGCCGCTTTGTTATTTAAAAATAGCGTGTACCTCCCTAGAGCTATATTTCTTGTAAGGTTTTTCCTATGAAGACCAAAGGATAGGACTATGGTCTTTGTAACCGCACCACCGCAACCATTGATGTGATCATTCGTTTGGCAGGATACATCCATAATTACATAGCAAGGGCACTATGCCAAACATTGTAATAAGCATGAGTAATGCCTGGAAGTATAGGACCTTCAAGAGAGAGGGTAATTCAACGAAGCATTTGTTGGCGTTGTGGAATAAATTGAACTACTTGTTCAAAAAATTTTTCTACTAAGCAAAATAGTATATTGCTACCACATTTTCCATAGGTGGGCTTACGTCACTTGTTCTTCGCGTGTTCGTCTTTTGCCGCAATATTTTCAAAGGTCTTTGAGTGTTTGCATACAGACTGAACAGGTCGCCATCGGATTTCTGTGGTAGGCTTCTTTGCAATGACTTTAATGCTTGCAAGGTCTGCTATAGATCTGTGTTTGCTGAAAACATTGGTTAAATATATTACCACCTCTTTGGTCATACCATCCATAGAGAGTGCCTTGTTTCTGCCTTCTGGAGATCGGACTGCATAACTTGTCCGATTTGTATGCATTTTGAGTGCATATGATTCTAAAGAGAAAGAAGGACCAACCCTCTTTGCCGAGACATCCCTTATAGGCCCTATACTATTTTCAGGCACGCCAGAGCCGAGGGGCTGGGGGCTGCAGCTTCCTTTTTGCTAGTGTATGATGTCATACAATAGAGACCCTATCCTTTCTAAGATAAGATGTACTTTGATAGAAAAGAAGGGATTTTATTGCAATCTAAAGGCGTGCTTGTAAAAATTTTAAGAGACTGAGCCCCTAACCCCCACTGCCACACCCAGTAGGAGCTTGTCATTCGTCCCCAGCCCCCTCACTCAAAAAATATGGTCCGGTATCCCTGCTTCTTTTTCGTTTATATGAGAAGTGATGTCCCAGTCGAGATAGGGCCGGAGGTACTTGCCCCCTTTGAGAACAATATTTAAACCACAGTGTCAGCAAACTTTAAATAAATTTGTTTCTTAGGGGGCGCCATGTTTTTGGTTTAAGGGGCACCATTGTTAGGTTTAAGGGGGACAAAGTTTTTCTTAATCATCAAATTGCCCCCAAGAATATAATCCCTGCAGCACGCTGCTGATAAGAGGAGTGTGAATAGAGAGGACTCACCCTCATCGTAAGGCTGGTCTTTCTTCATATAAAAAAGGCTAATGACAGTTGATATAACTGTTGACATTGCTTCATATTCCTTGAGTACCAATACTCTCTTTAGGGCTGTCTTAAATGCCCTCAATACTGTCTTGGAAACTCTGGATAGTGTTCATTGAAACGTTTAATTGCAGTGAAATTACCCAAGAAAATGAAGGACGAGATAACTGAAATCTGATTTTGGAAACAAAAGGCATTTCCTTTCTTTTGATGCCATTCATATGGGTTATTTTGCTAGAAAGTTCTAGGTCAACCCCACTCGATTTACTTCAGAATGACAAATTTTTCCCTCCTTTAGCATATGGGGCTTCTTTACGCTATAAACTAGCTTCTCGAAGTTTCTCACGTGTGAATTTAGAGCACTGACAGCTTCTTCACAATTAGAAGTTGAGTTACAACCTGCCTGCTTCAGCCTGTTTAGTTTATCAGCCTATATGCTTTCAATCGATTGTATCACGTGATTAACCACCCTGTTTAAGTGTTACTACTTCCAACTGCCTTTGTCATAGTGAATAATAAAGAATAGATATGCACATGTTTTATAAGAAATTTGCTTATAGGAAAGTTGTACTCAGCTGCGCAAAAAATTAAGAAAGTTCAGTACTGGATTTTTGGGACGTAAGAAAAACTTTGATTTATCTGTATACAAAATGTCATATATGTGATGTTGGCTACCCTCAAGCAGCTTAACTCCCATCTGTTATTTACTAAGATTTATCATCATATCAAGTGCACATCAGCTTTTCACTTTCCATTAATGTGCATGCGCAAAACATAAAAACTCAAGAATGTTTGCTCAGAACGTCTTCTTAAGAAAGTATTGATGCTGGAGTCGTGAAAAAGTAAAGAAATTTTCAGTAATATTCCAAAAAAACTTTCTTGTTAACAACGTGAAACCCAGTTTAGTTTCGTACGTAAGTGATATACCTGCACGATAGGATACTTATGTTGGGGTCATCAGCAGATGTGGTTGGACGACCAGCTCCTTTCATCTTCGCTTGTAGTTCCTCCTTGTTGTCACAAGGCCCCCACCTATGACCCCCACTCAATACTGGGTTTATATGTGTATTGAAGGCGAGGGGTGTATCCACTACGCCACTCTTTCCTGTCGAAGATAATACTGGGAGAAATTGCTCAACAAGTGAAACCCGTCACCCGTTTTGTAGGTAGCTTGATAATAAGGCGATTATGGAAATGCGGAAACTAGATACATTTCCTTCCAAACCAGAGGATTTAATACGTTAGTATACTGGCAGATCACTGTTAGATGCTGTGGACAGTAGAAGATATTATCTGGTAGTTATTTGCAAACTGACTAGGCACTGATCCTGTCTGCTTTGTTCTCATTTGTAAAAGAAATTGCTTTAAATAAGGCATTAATTGCATCGGTATTGCGCAATATGCGTTTAGCTTAGCTTTGCAGTTTTGATATTGCACGTTTCCTGTATCAACGCAATCACTCTGAACACTCTAATCATTGCTTTGGTCAATGACTATCAATTGCACAATCGTCTACACTATCACGCTTAATCATTTAAATTAGTCTAGGACTTCTTTATGCACGTCACCATCTTACATATGCCTCGCAGCAGTAACTACCTTCGAGATCATCACATTCTCACTCATATGCATTAATCAGGGTTTATTTTGAAGCCCCTTCCACCCCAAGTCTGTTTTATACTTCGGTGACACTGCTCAGGCTGTGGCAACGGGACTGTGGTAGTACACCCTCCCACCATAACTGGAGCCATGGAAGTAGAAGCCAGGTGGTACATGCCTCGCCCCACTGTTCAAAAGTTTTATACCAATGGGCTCCTTCTCGGGCTATATAGTTGCCTTTCTTGCATATGAAGGTGCCCCCTGAATGTATACACCCCCAATTTCTGAATACTTCCTACGTCACTGACTGCAACTCGTTTTAACATACCTTTGTGCATGGGCAATGCGATCTTGCGTCTACGGCCCCAGTCATCCCCATTTAGCCCCGTTAGCAGCCTTATTATTGGAAAAAACTTTCCACATCTCGTGCATGCGACAGCCGTTCATATCCCTGTTGCTAGGGCTTAGCTCATCAAAGAAAGTGTAAATCTTTATTGGATTAATGGGACCTGAATGAACTTCATCAATGCCTACTCCTCTTATCTATGTAGAACTATGCAGAAGCATCACCGAAATCTTAATTGCGCTTGCAGCAGTCTAGAGTACCACATCTGTACATATTCGCATTTTTGTAAGAGCATTGGGTGTGACAGTTTTTGGGATTGCACGATGGGCGTGGCAGAAGCTATAAGCTGACAAGTAGAAGCCATATAGCTGACTTCAGTAGAGTGGGGTGTGCGTACATACTAAATACTGTACCACTAGTGACTGTCAACTTTTGCACGTATATCTCTGCTTGGTCCTGTTTTATCCTAAATGAGACGTTTGCCACGCGTCAGCATCAAAAAGCTCTATCTGGTATCACTGCTAAGTATTGGGGTGTTTCTGCTTTTTTTTGGGAATGAGATTAGTGGTGGTTTTAATGAACTCAGTTTACAGTTATGCCCTATTCTTTTGCTTGCAAGGGTGCCCCTGAATGCATGCCACCCGCTTTTTACTAAATGCATGCTCCCCCCACTACATCCATGGTATAAAGTAAAGGTAGTCCCGTATACTTTCGTACGTAGGGGAGTGCTTGTTAGAGAGGACACTTATGCTGAGCCATCGGCATGTGAGATAGGGTGGCCAGTTCCTTTCCTCGCCGCCTTCATCTCCTCAGTGTTCCCACTGGGTACCCATTTGCTGCTGGCTGAACAGTTAGCGAGCGTTGAGTCAGGGCACCGAGTCGGGCTCGAACCTTAGACCTACAGCATGGGAGGCATGCGCTCTAACCAATATGTTACCTCGCTCATTACATCCCTGGTATAAAGTGTATATGGCCAGCCCTTCCCTCGTAAGATTTTCTTGCAAGCAGCTATTCATTATTGCCTCTTCATGGTGGCTCATAATTGCGTTATAAAATTTCGTATCATATCACAGGCACATTGTCTTCATCGTAAATCTCTATTGTTCAGTCAGCTGGACATCAGTTATTCATGAATGGAGCCTCATATGCCGAAAAATGTTTTATTATCTCTCACTATCCATATGTCGCCAATCATCTGCCCCATAAATGCTCTTCCATTATGAGTTTGTATTGTCAGTCTTTGCAATTTATTGAATTATTCAAATTTTTTGCTGCTAATGAAGTTGCAGTGAATTTTTACTTAGTGATAGACGACTTTATGCGCTTGCCACCAGCTTCAAATTTCGATACTGGAAAAAATTTCTTTGGGGTGGGTTCTTTGCAACTGTTTTCGCTCAGGGGCGTTGCAACTCTATGTGGGACACCGTTGTTATTGGCCTAGTAAAACTGTAACAAAAGGCAACTAGATACTAATGATTTTTCCCTAAACAGCTACATACAAGACAAGTGAAAAACAATTTAATTGCTACTGTACAAAGGTGCCAACCATAATATCCCGGTTCCCTCCTAGCCGCAATGCTATTGACTTTGATATTCCCGGTCACTGTGAATGTTGGTAGTGTCGACGAATCTCTTGGTCCCGCACTCTGCATTTTCAACAGTTTTCTAAGGCCTGAATGTGCAGCCAAAGAACACATAGCATTTCACAATTTATTCTGCAACTCTTGCATAGTTTCTTACACCAATGGAAAGACGAAGTAACACGCTTTCACTCTGTGTTTTGGTATACTGATTTATGCCTTCAAGGATATAATGAGAGGCGCTATTCAATTAGCGAGCCGCGGAAATTGACTAACCCTTGCTAAACCTATTAGGGATATCGTCATTTCTAAATGTTCATAAGATCATTTAAGCTGAAAGGCATAGAAAGAAAGGCAGTTGGATATTGTAGAATAAAGGTTACAAAATCTCTATCAACTTGGCTTGTCTCCTTAGGCAATCCCTATCAATTTTGAGCGGAAACTGTTGGCCGAGTAATTGAGACTTGAAAGTTCCCGCCATCCTAGCACTGTTATCCCAAGATTTCATTAGGATCAGAAGCCTGAAGGCAGGATTTTTATGATATTATCAAGCAGTACCTCCTTTAAAGAGGAATAACATCTATGCCGGTGTCCACTAAGATTATCGGGACACCTTAGGATAAAAGCTTTGCTGAAAGGGAATTTTAGATAGTCAGATTTTTATAGTATGGTAGAGAATAAGGAAATGATTCTTTGTTTTCTGTTGTAAAGCATGATTTAGCTGGGTACTTCAGCGTCTTTTGGTCAGAACACAGTAAATTATTAAGACGCTGATGCACAGAAATCCGGATAATCTGCAGTTTGATAGAGTTAAATTAGGAAATGGTGTAATTTCTTTATGAAGTCTATATTTAGACTTCTTTGATGCTTAAAGCAACCTTCTTTATAAGTGACAATGTGGCAATGCCTTACTTCCAACAACAGTTTAGCCTTGTATGTCAGAACCACCTAGATGGGTGGAGGGGCCTCAAGGTCTAGGGACTTCGTAAAGTAGTACCAGGAGCACCTTTCAAAGTTTTACTCCCTAATCCCCAGTACCAAGGTGCATGTCGCCTACTTAGGCCCGAAGGTATTCAGAATGCACATTGCTCTTGTCTCAGAGGTCAGCTTAGAAACTAATGGAAAAATATTTCGACATATGTAAATTCTTGAGTAGCTTGCTTGTGAAACTGGATTGAATGGGATTTCTTTTGTACGTAATATTGGCTTGGATTGGTGGCGCACAGGCGTAATTTTCGGCGCGCAACACGCATTCGCTAGCGTACCTTCGGCCTGCAGTTTATGGGGAATGCATCCTGCCCCCAGGACCTGAGATGTATCGGCTGCCCTGCTCTAGCTCCACGTTCCAGGTGTACATCTAGGGGGTCCATCCCCTGCCATTTTCAGCAAAAGAACGAAAGTGGCAGCCTTTTTAGTGCCCTCTTTATATCAAAAAGGATGTTTTCCTCATATTAAAAAGGCGTGGTTCCAAAAATTTTCTGGGAGGCTTCGCCCCCGGCCTCCGTCTTTCTTTCTTTGCCGTAAAAAGAGATTGCAATGAGGTTCGTTGGACTTCAGAAGTAGCCATACCAGTAAACTTCCCACACTATTTCCTCCGTTTATGAATCAGCAAAGCAGTATTCAAAGGCGGTATCCTCTTTAAAAAGTTATAGTGTGCCCGTTTTCCTAGACTGGACCCATGCCTTCGAAAGTTCCTACTTGCGGACCAGGGTTCCAGTAGTGATTTCTAGGGGGGCTCAGGAGGGCGGAGCCCCTTGTCAAAATTGTTGTTCAGTTTGGGGGGCTCGGCTCCCTCCCAAATGTTTGTATCAATCTTGCTTTTCAAAGCGCATGGACGTTGCTTCTAATGTTGTTTATGGTACTGCTATGATGAATTTCCTCACTGCTGTATGGCTATAGAGATATCACAATTAGACTAAAGCATCATGTCTCCATCTTCAAATATGGGTGTGGCTGAAAGTGGGCGATACCCGCTTTCTGACATTGCACCTAGAGCCCTCTTGTTAAATTTTTAAAAAATCACCCCTGATGGGCTCTTATACTTACCTTCGTGTGCCAACCACACTCTGTAAATGTGAATGAATGGCTGGGTAAGTCTTGCAGGCATGGCATGTGTATGCCAGCGCAGAGGCTGGTATTCTATGCAAAAACGTGACCCAGACGTTACGGTAACAAGAGACAGGATGCAGATTAGCCTTGCACGATGTTTTATTGCGTTTTTCACCAGCACGAAACAGCTTTCAGGCAAAGCCCGAGCATTGTTGCAGTTGTACAAATGTTAGTGGGATGGTAGTGAGGCTGTATGCATGCATGCAAGCATTGAAAGAGAGAATTGTCGTGACGTCACACTAATGATCTCTATTTGAATCTAAGGCCCCGCAGTGCCCCAATATGACATAGCCTCACAAGAAGTTTGACCTGTGTACTTTCTTGGTCCTTCATTGTTAGTCAGATAATGTAAAGGATGGTAACATGCTTTCGTTTATATCTTTCTCTCAATGTTCATACCTTGTTGCAAATACCTACAGGGCTGCTTAACAGTACAGTATTACCCCACCACTTAGAAACTCACATTGTAAAACCAGGCTGCATGGTTCCTTATAAATGGACAAAGAAAGAGCAAAACAGGCTGAATAATTTCTTACAATTACAGCAAGAAGCTCACCAATTGTGCATGTATATTTAGAAAGAAACCATGAAATTTGCTTTTAATGTATAGTTATATTTTTGTTTGTAGGACACCTAGCAAGTTTTGCATTATGAAGTGCTTGAAAAATACATTTACTCCTATCAAAATTACTTGCAAGAAACCTAGTTGAAATTTCAGGCCGATTCGTTTTTTATATCAGGTTAAATATGGCATAATCTGGCACGCTGCAGTTTCTTATAAGTCAGCTTCTTAGTGGAGGGGTAATACTGTACTGCAGACGTATACAGTATCGAAAGCCTACTCTTTGCTAGTGGCACTCTCAAGGACTGTTAGGTTGGGTAAGGTTGAAGCAAATACATATTTGTCAACCGACAGTACAATTTCCCAGCCATGGTCGTGATTGAGCTTTTACCGACAAGTCAAAAATGTACCAATGGTCTTGGCAAAAGTGAAGGATGTGACACCCCACACCCCTAATTCAACACGCCCTTATTTTAGCCCAGAAACAGTACTGATTGATTAAAATGATTGATTGACTGACTGATTGATTAATTGAGTGATTGATTGATTGATTGATTCACTCAAGACTGATTTTCGTAGTACAATAAGAATTGCATGTCCTTGGCAGAAAAAGGTGTGGTTATCGTGAGCAAATTCTTCATTCAGATCTCTATCTTGTAGTTACATTGAATGCTAATCCTGCTTCAGAGCCATAATCGTTTTCATTACTTGAAAACCTATTTGTTCGTGAATGGGGTTATTGCTACAGACAGAGTTAACTTCTTCTGATTCCAACAATACTGTCGCATACTCTGCATTTTAAGCTGCCATATAACAGAGTCTATCCCCTTTGATTCAAGCATCGATGTTCGCGTGTTGTTTCAAGACGTTGGGTAACCTCTATGACCTTCCATCTGCTATAGTTATTAAACTAAGGTAGGAATCCTGACTGTAAAGCATCGTTCTCCAATTATTACTCAATAGAGTTAATCCAGTTATAGGGGCATAGATCATTGCACATAATCCAGGTGAAGAGGATTTTAAATGGTAATAACTATGCATTGAACGGCATTGAACACGAATCCAACATTGGTTGTAGTAGAGCTTCATTCATCCATTTGCCTCAATGAGTCATTAGCATTGAGCGCAGTTACTGGCAATTTCAGTTATTCTCCCCCATCCACCTCATGTTTTTCCTGAATCAACCCAAAATGACAACTGGATTGTTACACACTCTTTTCTAAGAGTAAAGTTTATAAGAATATTCAGACTCGGAATCGCTGAAATTTAGGAATAATTTTAAGAATAATGCAAGGCTCAAGTTTCATCAAGACTTGGAATTTTTGTGTGTTTGAGTTACAGTACCGCTTGTAGTTTGACTTTTTCACTATCGATACAATATCTGTTATTCTGCTCCACATTTATTTTGCTTTCTGATGAAGTTAGATATCAATAAATATTTGGATATAATTAAAAGATTTAGAATAATGAAGTATTATAAAGAAAGTGTGTATTTGATTCGATGGCTAATATGCTACAAAGGGTTATTATAGGGTTTCAAAAGATTTCGAATTGCGACGGAGTAATTGAAACGAATCTAGTTGCCTCTATCCTCAAAGCTTTGTTTACAGATGCTGGTATTACATTTGCCTTGCGGATTTGTTGCTAGATCCCGTTTTTTAAAGATAGTGTACTCATCCAGTTCTAAAAATCTCATTAGTAACATTTCCTAGATTCACAGTACCAAGACTTTCCCTGGACATTCAGATTATTTTTAATGATTTTGCAAGTGAGTGTAGGCATTTTCCAAAGCTTATGAAATAGTGAAGTAGACATCTATTGACTTATTTGTTCGTTTTGTATGCTTTGCACATCGTGTCAAAAATAACCAACACCATTGAACCAGCGATAGCCTTAGCCTGAGTTTTATTGCGGCTCTTATTCGAGGGCGGCGCTTATTTCCAAATCCAACCAAAAAGTGCGGCGATTATTCGAAGACAGGTGTTAACCAATGTTCAGAAGATCTTAAGGGAAAAAAAGAATCTCACAATTGCATAAGCCAAATATATTATATTAAGATCTACCCAAACCAATGGAACATAATATTATTAGTTGAAGTAAAAATATTGTTATGAAACTTATAGAGAGGTCAATTTAGTAATATGAAATCCTATGAAATCCCACATTCTTGAAGGAGTGGTGGTATTTATGTAGTGGTGAATATTTTTGTTGAAGTTTTGGTATTTAGTGGTGAAGATTTAGGTAACGTCCACACTAGTGCGTATTGTATGAAAATGCATACATTTAGTTGCATCTAAATGTGTATCTGAATGCATCTAAAATGCAAAGCGCATCTAATTGTTTGCGTTTTCATACGAAAATGCATTAGTGTGGACGCTACCTTAGTATTGTGTTCGATTGTGACGTCGTTGCTAGTTGGGAACTGCTGGACGAGGTTATTTGGAATTAGCGTCCTTTGTGGAGCCAGCTGTCAAGAGATCGAGTAAAAAGCAATTTCCTTTGGAGTATTTTGCTTTCTCCTTTCTACGTTCAAACATTTGAGTTTATAAATTTACGCAATACTGTTTCTCATTACACGAATCATGTCCAATCAAACTTTTTGTTTGATTGAGGACGATCGCTGCAATCAACTTCAATGCCTAGGTAGTACCTATTACCTGTACCACACTTTCAATTGCTTCGTGACAGAATTCTAAGTATTTTCGTTATTGTTGTGGTTAAACCACTTCCCCGATCCATTTAGTCTCCTGTAATTCATATTTGAGACGTCGAAGACGAATCTTGTTTATGGACTGGCTTTGTACACTACCTACTGTCTGGATTTTAGCGCAGGTATCTAAGAATCTCGGCCATCGCGTGCTCCTAGTGCATCCGCCCAAACCTTCTTACATCAACGGGCAGTGTGCATTAGAAATGTCTGTACGGCTAATTTGCCAGGATAAGAGTTGTCTAGGCACTTATATCCTTCTTATTATCGTGTTGTGCTTTGATTACAGCCCAATTGGCATTATCCATATTAATTTCCTAATGCCAACGGCTGTTCAGTATCAGCTGTAGACAGACTTATACCTAATTAGGAGTGCATTTTGCAGAAGTGACCACGCCCGCAGATTTTCATTTATTGCTTCTAGTAGACATTCAACGTTGCTGAATGGAGCACCCCCTTAAAATAGATAAAGTCATTGCTTTTTTAAAGCTTCAATATTTAATAAATAAAGTATGAATTAGCTACGTTTTTATGTATAAGCAATTTTACTGAAAATAAGTCATTGTTCTATTTCCACATTGAAGTAACTGACTTCGAAATTCCAGCGCTTATCAGTTATTTTTTGTAGCATTAATTTGAGATTCTTAAAAGTTAGATGTGTTTAGGGCTAAATTTCACATACACGACTCTTAGGCCAATGTCCTGCCAAAGCAATGTCTTCAGTGGGTGTTATATTGAAGCCAGCCTGGGAACCTTCTGAGAAACGCAATTTTTCATGAAGTTTTACCACAGTGGATGTGCCCCCATTTTTTAGAATCTTAGAATTTTGGAAAACAATGATTTATCGACAGAAACTGGAAAAACTGCGAATTTACCGACAGAAGTGTTCTCTTTGCAAGTAGTCCTTATTAGCAGGTACGCCTTGGCAACGAATACAGTCACGTGCCTACGAAAGCTATTGAATCTGAAATTACCGTCGAGATCACTGAAGATTGTGGGAGTGTGACACCCCCATAACCCCGGTAGCTACGCCCATGGCTATCCCTGACAATTTGTGTGCTAGCTTTTATAGTGCTTAGTGCGCGTTATTCATACTCTCTTTTTTATGAGAATAACTAAATTTTTTTCCGAGCCTCAATATTCTTAAATTTTTTTTCTGATTTTGAGTCTAGAATTATCCTTAAATTAATCTTTAATTTATTCGTAAATCATTCTAAAATACCAAAAGTGTAACCTCGCCTAAAAATTTAATGAATATATTCCAATCTTTGCCGATGTTTTACTACATCGTAAAACTAAGCTAGAGTTTATCTTTTGTATCGATATTGCAAACGTAACTTAATCTACACATTGATCAGTTATTCATCACTATCTGCGTGCGATAAACTGAGCTGAAGTACCGACAACTACTCACGATTTTTTGCGATCTTCAACTTTTTATTTATGTTTTAAGTTTAATTTCCCTGTTTCTGCTTATAAGATATAATAAGTCAAATGTCATTGTAATAAAATCCTTATAATGTAGCAGAACAGACTTTTTTTCTTCTTTTTTCTCTCTCTCTTTTTTTCCCAAATCATTTTTCCCCTGATTTGTTTTTCCGTCTTTTTCAGATTATGTTGCTGTTACTACTATTAAATTTCAATTCAATTATTAATTAGCAATGTTTGATTAAGGTGGGGTCCTTAGCTCGATAGCTCTCTTTGAAGTTTTTTCTAAGGGTCCTAAACAGCAAGTAAATTATGATGTCAAGCTACTTTATAAATTTGGAAGTTGTTGTATTAAAGTTCATTTAAAAATTGTTATTTTAGAATTAATTATTATTGTATTACATTTAAGAAACTATATTGTAGCTTATTTTTTTAACACGTATTTTGTATTTTAACTTTAACTTGTTTGAAATGAATGAAATTGAAATGAATGAAATTGAAACGTACATCTGAAAGCAGTATTATAACTAGGATGCAAAAATTCTAATGTCTTAATCAAGCCTGAGCCTCACATTATTATTAAAATATTCTAAAATTTCAGCGACTTTGAGCCTCAGTATTCTTTTAAACTTTATTTTGATAAAAGAGTGTATTCTGATTGCTGCACTCTTTATTCGTATTCTCATTTCAATCTTATTACGTATCTCTATCGGGCACGCACCATTTTATTGAACAGAAGCTCCGCAATCGCTCTGGAATGATTATGATTACAGTTCTAGCATTGTTCGGTCGAACGTTGCATTGTCCCTCTCTTCATTAGGTTGCATGGTGTACTTGTGGTTGAATTGAACCAATTTATTGTCGACCAGCTTATTTTAAGTTTACTAACTCGTTAATTACCAGTTATGAGAATTTCTGTGATTTCTAGAAATAGGTTTCCTTTCCCAGTGTATTAGTATTTGTTGCATTTAAGAAAAATAGCCGACATCCTGTTTTGAGTGTGTATCATACATGAGACAGTTTGGTCTTTATAACCCGGGGGTAGCTGAAAGTTTCTTTGTTGACCAAGGTGAATCATTTCATTTCAAATTTTTAGCTTGTCTTTTTGTAAGAATAAAGTCTTTGAGAATATCAAGACTGAGAATTGCTGAAATTTATGAATACTTTAGGAATAATGCAAGGCTCAAGCTTCATCAAGACTTAGAATTTTTGTGTATTTGAGTTATAGGACTGTTTGTAGATTAAATTTTTGCATTTATTGTTTTGCTCCATTATTGTTTTGCTTTAGGATGAAGGAAGGCATCAGCAAAGATTTGAATATATTCCTTTTAATTTCAGATCAAGCTATACCTTTGACATTTTATTTTAAGAATAATTTAAGAATAATCTCAGAGCCAGACCAGAAACATTTATGAATACACGTTTTTTTAATAGAAAAATTAATACTCGGCTGCTCAAAATGTTTAGAGAGTTCAGTACTGGATTTTTGAGACTTAAGAAAGTTTTTTAGTGTTTATGTATTTAAAATTCGATTTATTTTTGTACAAAATGTCATGTATGTGATATTGGTTGCCCTCTAACAGTTCAACTTCTGTTGTTTAATAAGATTCATCATCATTTCAAGTGTACATGGAGCTTTTCACTTTCCATTAATATGCATGCAGAAAACATTGGAACTCAAAAACTTATGCTGAGAAAGTCTTAATAAAGTATGATACTGGAATTGTGAAGAAGTTAAGAAAGTTTCAGTACTAGGCGAAAAAAACTTTCTTGTAAAAAACGTGTATTGAAGCTCAACGAAAAGCTAGGTGTTCTTATGCAAAGATTCTGTACTCCAAAGTGTGCAGAGCCCTATTTTCTGTCATTGACCCAGTGGTGTAACAGAGATACACTGGGTGGTCAAGAATTCAGAAAGCTTGGGGCCCAATTTGAATTTTCCCTCTACATAGTACAAAGTGCATGTCTCTTGAAAACCTCAGAGAGGCCCCTTTTCGACCTCAGATGGTTAGGGGCCCTTATGAGTTGTCTTAACCCCAACATGTGTTGGTTGCGTCATTGATCATAGCCTATTGTCCTCTGTTTCTAATAGTTCCCTCCTAGCTCTCCTATGTTACATCCTCGGCTTGGACTATGCTATTTAGCAGAAGGCTATCCTCTTTCTAGAACAGTCACGCGCAAGAAGTTTTACAGTTTAGGCTACAGGCAATATAGTCAATTAATTCACTCCTTATCTAGGCTATATTCGTTGTTTGACTTTTGGTTTATCGTTAAACCTTTGTTCATCATTGGAGCTTCGGTTTCTTATCAAACAATTTTATTTTTATTGTTACGAAGATCTGGCTTAGGGGGTTAGGACTAGTTGCATCTGTGCTCAAATACCTGAAGGGAAATTGGAATGTTGGCAAGATAATTGCAGCTGCCCTTATTACTGGGGTCAGCGGATCCCACACGATGAAACAGTAACTTTGTGTAACAAGAAGTGTAAATAGACTGGCCAAATATTGACTTCTCAAAGCGATAATTAACACCACTGCAGCCTTTGTTCGCTTCTTCTCTTATGAAAGCGAATACAAGCAATCTCTGTTTGTATTAGAGGTTGCTGCGTGATTGTAGCATCTACGTAAGAACATATAATTGTCAAAAGAAGCCAATATGCCACAGAACCTGATCATTGGCGTGCCGAAAGGCCTTTGAGTGGGGAGGGGGTGTGGCAACAAAAGTTTATGGGCAAACTACTAAGTGTCCCAGAATTACCAACGAACGATGATCGATTACCGACGAACGATTATCGATTACCAACGAACGGTGATCGATTACCGACGAACGATGATCGATTATAATCGATTATTGACGAACGATGATCGATTATTGACGAACGATGATCGATTACCGACGAACGATGATCGATTACCGACAAGCAGTGATTGCAATGCAAGTATTCACCGACTAGCTATGAAATTACTGACGGTTTCGGCAAAAGTAGGGGTTGTGACACACCTATGCCCCCTACTTTGACACGCCCCTGAACCTGACCAATTTGAATTTGTTTGCTTTTCTTTGTTCGTATAAAACTGCAACCAGAGGGCTTATAGCTGGCTGCTTTGTGTTCCATAGGAAATTTAGTAAACATTCAGTACTACCTGGCAATACACAATAGTATTCCAAGTCTTTCTATGTGGTTTTGTGACGTAAAAGCCTTGCATCATCGTATGTAGACATTGCTTGAACCCAGTCGCCACTCCTTGTTATGTTGCACATCTATATTTGCTAAAGAAAATGTTGTTGTCTCTACGGCCTGCAGAAGATTTCACTGTAATTGGTTTGAATTTAGATTTTGACCATGAAGTGATAAGTACAACTTTCTTCTCAGTGCCTTCCATTTTGTGATCCTTCGGGTTTTAGAGTAGATTTTGTCTATTACTTGTGCGTAGAGTAAATTAGCAACTAGCGTATGGTTATAAGCAAGATGTCAAGCAACTTGAATAATGCAACTCAACGTTCTTCTTGTAGAAGATGAAAGTGATGCTGATGTTGATGTCGTCACTGTAGAACCAAAGAAGATATATGACTTTGTCCCACAGTTGCCGGAGATTCTGTCTCCGCCGAAGACGCCTGAGTCTGAGCCCACGGAATGTGCGAAAGTTTTCATTCAGAGCTCGCCATCTGAAATTGTTACATCGACAAAACCTAAATCGCACAATGCTAGTAGTAGTAACAACACTTCCGAAAACACAGTCAAGCGCAATAAAGATGGGCCTTCATTTCAAGAGCGATTCTCGCGGGCATCGCACAACGTTCTCGAGAGAAAGCGCAGAAATGAACTCAAAGGAAAATTCTACCATCTCAGAGACAGTATTCCGGACCTCTATTGTAATAAGAAGGTGCCAAAAGTTGTTATATTGAAAAGAGCAATAAGCTTCATCGATTCTTTAAGAGAAGAGGAAGAATCATTACAGAGCGAATTGCAGCGCCAGAAAGAGGTTCAGCAAAAGCTAAGGAAAAGACTAGCCTCTATTCTTAGGCAGAAGTCGTTAAAATGATTACATAACTACGGAGAATTCATGACGCATGTGCAAAAGCCGTACATTATTTTGTTTGGTTATTGAATAGCAAAGGGATTGACGATATAACAATACCTTAACAAGCGACCCTTGTACCTTAATATTTTGCTATGAACACCGTACGCAATGGTAAGCGAGTTCTTTATTTTCATTGCGCGTTTCTGTCAGTACGTTGAGTATATTGTTATGTTTCTCGACATGAGAGCCTATATAGCTCTTTATGCAAGACAGAAGCTAGGATATGAAACAGTAAATTTGTAATCAGTTTGGTAGTTTTGCCGTAAATGCAGATATGATACGCAGGCCATGTCATGAGCAGAATGCTGCTACGGTAATTAGCACACGCGAACGATTTTGCGCGTGCGATCGCACTGCTAAGAAAATCTTTTCATATGCACGCTCAGATCAAATGAAGAAACGGAGAAAAGAATTGTACAGTGTTGCAAACGAATTCGCTCAAACACGTTGGCTGCCGTAGTTTAACCGACAGGCGTAAAAACGGTTCTTCAAGAACAGACTAAACGCTGCTCCTGAAAGTCGGAAATAAGTGATGATGGTAGTCAACATGCTAGGATGGAAAGTATGAAGATAGGCTACAAGCCATTACCTTTCCAAATGACGAAATCAGAATTTGAAATCACCAGAAAGCGTTCAAGAGCACCAATTTTTAGGTGTGATCAATTGAGCGCGCAATTTGATTTGCGTGTGTGCGCTTGCGCGTACGATTGCACGCGCTCAATGACAAAGCCTGGATACTAGTTAAACTTGTAAATACGCTACCTTTCACTCCAAGAAAATCTCTAGCGAACTTGGTTGGCATATTTTTGCCAGAGTGTCAATTATTTGATTGATAGGCCAGATGAATCCGATGCTGTTGTGGTATACGCCATCAAGCGTTTGTTCCAATTATTTGACTGGAAAATATATTGTCATTGGTAGTTTCTCAATTGGCAGAATGATGTCTCTGATGACTACAGGGATGTAGGAGAAGGTGGCTGAGGGGAGCAAGCACTGCTCCAGCTTTTCATTTGGGGAGCAGAAATTTAAGTGCCCTTTTTGAAATGCAATAACGTGCTGAAAGTTAGCCCCTGCTAAGGGATAGGACGAGAGTGCCCCAAAGAAGTGCCTTGGGAGCCCTCAGTTTCTCTGCTCGCTTTGCTCGCCTATGTCAGTTGTTACCCTTTTGTTCTTTTTATCCCCCCTTGCCCCACAGTCTTTAATGTGCCATGCTTGGCCCGTAGTTTGTTAGTGTCTCAGTGACTGAGTAACCCCTCTGTTCATTTACTACCAAGGAGGATTTTATAAAAGTGTAATGTGAACTTTCACTGGTTTGCATCTCTGGGGCCTTTATGTTGGGCATCGTTACCAAGTACAAGCAAAATTGAGATTTTCTTGGATGTGCTGTCGGTAATTTCTTGACTTTCTATTTAATTTTAATATTTTGTTTCCGCGTTCAACGGTGTTGATAATTACCGTTCTAGAGATTTTTACATTCTGTACATATATCTCGATTTGTAATTGTTGGAATTTTGTTAATTGGTTCGTTTTTAATTTGTGTTGATTACGTTTTACCCTATGCAATGGACCTCTCCATTGCAACGCCCTTTCAGATCATCCTACACAGATTGAAGACTGTTCATATAAGCCTATTGAAGTTCCCTGGTTTATTTATAGTTTTTTTGAAACACTTATGGAATATTTGTATAAATGAAAACTCAAAAGAATCATTGTACCTAGAGTAGACCCTTGGGGAACCGCTACTTTTGGGTAGTCTCGTTGCAGTGAAGCAATGAACTATATTATTTAGCGTTATTTAATTTTGTTCCGTTTAGTAACCCACTTCCGGTCACTTATTTTATTGTAGTTGAAGCTTGTGCATCGCGAGTTGTAAAATTTTGTATTATTTTATAATTTGAAGTAAAATCACATATACATCATGAATTGTAGTCTGTATTTTATCGTTTTATAGAAGCGTGGTTTCTATTAACATTCTAAGCAACTATCTGTAAATATATCTAGACTATATTGACCTATATTTTATCGTATAAGTAGTGTTTGTTCACGTAAAAACATTGCCCATTTCACAACGTGTTTTTTCAGCTGTTAGAAGGGCTAACTCATTCCTGTAAAATGGATCCCTTTTCCCTGCGCTCAGATACTTTATTTTCTCGAGTACCATCTGGAGCTTTAATATATTTCGTTCAAAAAAGTACCAAAGTTTTTTGAGGGCGGCTTCTATTTATCGCATTTACTTTCTCTTTTTCGAAACTGCAACATCTATTCGAGACATGCAGCATATTGCACCACCCTTAAGCAAAATGAATGATCTCACTTATATTGTAGCTAGAATGCCAAAAGTTAGAATAAGCTTCAAGATTGAGGTGATTGTTCTTGTAACATATGCAGTATCCATAATGAAAGTAAATAGGTTGCCCATCAATGCAATTTTTGCTACACCATTTTGGCAATATTAACTTTCCTTGGTTCTATGTTCTTAATGCCTCGTTTAGATAATCCTTGTGGTTTACCTTGTTTATACATTGCGTGTGATTAGTTCCTCCGGTTCACGTAGTAGACCGTTAACTTAGGCCGTTCTTCATTTTGTAGATCGTGTGTCCTTTGCACCAAACATCTTGTTCTTCTTGCACAAACAAATATATAAACCTATTTTATCGTAAACATCAGTAGGCGTGGCTTTTTTATATGCTTTCGAAAGTCACGTGGATCAGGTTGGCACGTAACTCGCTACTGTTTCATAAATTTAAAACTTCCACAGTAATGGGTTGAATGTTGGAAACGAATGCCATTTCTGCCGCAAATATGTTGACAATGGAATTCGTAACTTCTCCATGCATTTTGGATCCAAATCGGATAGACCCAGGCCCTAGGACAATCCGCAAATTATTATGCGCCCCCTTTTTGAAATATTACAGTAGTTTTGGAGCCAGTATGATCCGCGACTGACGTTCATCTTTGCATTACATATCAAATTTATCGAAAGAATGTGGTGTGATGAGTGAATGATATCTATAATATTCCAGTTGTAACCAAATTCTCGTCGTTTTCCTATATCTTTTCTGCTTTTTGTCTCTGTCGACCTTTTGGTCTCACTGGCTAATATACACAGGGTTCATACGGGATTTAGAAAGTTTTAGAAGGGTATGGAAAGTGATAATGCCATTTCCAGGACCTGGACAGTTTTAGCAAAAGAGAAGTGTGTCAAATGGTTATGGAAAAGTTTTGGATCTTTGTTTGGAAAAATTCTAAAAAGTCCTGAAACGGATATAACCCAGTGTGGTCCTAAACACCGTATACGCTATGCTTGTTCATTTAATTATTTGTAAGAGACTTCATAGTGTACCGAAAATCAAAATCTAGCATTCAAAATAACGATTTTTCTATTTTACTGGAATTTCAAAGTGCGAGCGAAAACGTGTTTCATAGTTTTGGGTTTGGAAAAGCTTAGGAAACATTCTTAGAATAGTTTATATGAACTCTGTGTACAAGTCAGCCAACACGATTCCAAAGTAGTACAGGTAATATAAGAGCCGGCCTATCCTTTGGCAGTGACAACTCATTTATCCCGCATTTATGGTTTTCTGATATCCATGAAAACCATTAAGTGTATCCAGATATCCCAGGGGTGTATCTCGCAGCTCTACCCTCTGCTTCCTCATTAAAACAGCATCATTAAGCAGCTGGGGGCAATTGGTCGCCTTCCCAAGTTCCGCACAATGAGTCGACCATTGGACTGTAGTATTTAGGATGGGCAGAAATCAGGAAAATGCCGCTATGTTGCAAGCTTTAAGCTGCCTGTTAAAGAGATATTTCGCATACTCGTATATCTGGTAATCGGCAAAGTTTGCATGTTTTATCCTTGCTTTTAATTCTTCAGAAATTGTGCCCATAAAGTTTCGATTCCTGCTGGTCTTCTCTCGCGGTAATGTCCGCGAAATACGGAAATATTTTGGCAACCTCTTATGGAGAATCTTCAAATAGAGGTCCAAATTCTCAGTTAGGCCAATGGCCGTGTAGTAGTGCAGCATGTTGTACTTTGCCTTCTGGATTGCTTTTTCTGAGCCTGTGTTGCAGAAAGGTGCATCTCCACAGAGAAAATGAGTCATGACATTATTCTCACATCCTCGGTGCTGATTTTCGAAGCAGTCACTTAGTGTTTCGTTGTACTCCCCAGCTGCCTTCATTTCGGCAATTCTTTTCTTGGGCCTTGCAGTGGCATTTCGCATATAAAAGAAATGACTCAAAATTCGATCGAGTGGTTCACGTACTTGATTTATGTAAGTATAAGTTCGCTTTATGTTTAATTTTTCTCTGAAGAAGAAATGCCCTGTGTAGACTCGTCGCCGCATTGATCTGTTTGCAAATTTTTCTATGTTGCGTGGGTATGGATGGCTGTTACCAGTTTTGTACCAATCTTCAGTTGTTCCTATAATAACAAGGTAGAGAATTATTTATGGGACAGATGAGGGAATTATGTATGGGGGGAAATGGGGTGATAGGGAAAAATGAGAAATCATTCAGTTAGATCCATTCGCGGTTAGTTTCATTTTTCATGTTTAGGTATAGTGTTTTTCAAACGTTAACTGCTGAAACAATGGATAAAACAAGGTTGCTTTGAATATCGTCTATGCTGCCCCTATAATGATCTCAATATTAAATTAAATATATACCATGCAACTATGCTCAGCAGGGGTGCCAGAACAAGAGGGCAGAGGGGGCACTCACCCCTCCAGCCTTAATGGAAGGGGCAGGAGTGCCCTTTTCATCAAATAGTTTTTTGGAAACAATTAGATCGTGAATATTATATTTATGTACACACCTGCAATTAGAGTATCAAAACATTTTCCAATTTGATGAAGGTTATCTTACAGTGTTTTTTTATAGCAAAATTTAATGGTTTTTTTCATGACTTCAGATAATTTTCTTACAGTACAATCACCTTGTATTACAATATCAGTTCAGTGATTTTGCTAGAAACACCTTTTGTGGCTTAAGCCTAACATTTCCATTAAACTATTGTTATTGGCTATGGCCAATGAAGGGCATGATCATTCAAAGGGTGTGATATTTTGCCTCACAGGAGAAAGCTGTCCCCCTTGCCCTATTATGCTTATGGCACACCTAATGCTCAGTGTTCTAGCTATTCAAGTAGAGCCAAGTTCCAGCATTATGACTTTGTTGAGAGAGATATGAGCAGTGGTGTCAGTAGCATAGCAGAGACAAATGCATAGCTTAATATATTTTTGATCAGCTTCTAAATAGCAGCTCCATCTTACCAATCCTGATCTGAAAGTAGTTTCTTTTCCACTCATCCTTAAGATACTCATTGATACTTGTGCTTCCAGTTTTAAAAATACGATTGTAGAGTACAAGCCTTGGATCTATTGGAAGGCAGGAAACATCCTCTTGATAAATCAGCCAACCTTTCTGCTTTGTTTGTTTCTTCCTATGTGGCTCCCTAGAACATTGACGTTGTTATCAATTTTCAACCAGGAATCCAGTATTTAATGTAGTAATGAGTAATGCGCTCTTTAGTGCCTAATAGATACCCCCACTAATTCACCTATTGATATTTTAAGTACAATCTCATGCAAAGCAATTTTAGAAAAGGTACTTTGGCCTGAAAATAAAAAAATTTCATAAAAACAACATGCTGGTTGCATATGTTGTATTGTTCAGTATTGTTTCATCTTGTGGACTTGGGTACTTTACTTTGATATGAATTTGTGGCAATAACCCATTGCCATTTTCCAATCCCCCTCTTTATTCCAACTCCCCAGTAATTAGGTTTGGAAATATTTTCTAGGCCCTCTAATATTCCAACTCTCCATCAATTAGGCACCAAAGAGTAAGTGTGTTGTGTTTGTGTTTGAAATAGCACTCTTCTTAAATGATGTCACAAAGTTTTTTTCCATATGCATGCTGGGATACAAATGTGGACAAAGATTATATTGTCATGTTTTTCATTGTGCCTCTACTCAGGCAGGAAGCGTAATGGGTGAAAGGAGGGGGGGTTGGGCCACCCCTCACCTCAAAAATTTTGCCATTTCGCAGGGCAAAAATGGTAGTAAAATGTACTTCTGCAGGGCAGTATACAGGACAAAGGACCATTGGTGAACTACATAGACAAAAAATGGCTCACAGGGTAGCCTCTGTCCCTGCCTCTACTCTTCAGTTCTGAATAATTGCCTCCCCACTGAAAATTAGTTTTATAAAAATTTTTTTGCAACCCCCAAGCTTACTCTAACCCCAAAACTTATTCTAGCCCCCCAATTAATACTATTGAGGACTTAATGCGTGACATTGAGAAGAAGCTCAACGAAATAGTGTTGGTATCTATTTTTCCAATCTAGCCCTTTATTGAAACAACCATAATTATTGATTGTGAAGAATTTCTCTAACCCACCCTATTAGTCCCATCCCTAGTTGTTCAGAACTTCAAACACGGTGCTACTGGGGTGGCTTTGTCCCCCTCCCCACTTTTTGCCTCCCAGTGATGTCAAAAAGACAAATTCTGTAATGATAACACTTTTATTTGCTTTCCAGCCCCCCACCCACTTTCTATCTTGTCGCATCATGCCTGTACTTAGGCCTTCTCTTTCACTAATTACGCCATTAGGATTACCAAATAATACGTTTCATTAAAGAAAAACATGGACCTTGAAGAGATAACTCTATTGGGGAAGTTGTCCCAACTGGAAGCCTATCAGGGTATCTCGAATCCGACTTACACAATCCCCTGCAGCAGTGTTTTGTTGCCATTATTGAATAATGAAATGCATTTGTGTGTCCGAATTTCTATCCCACAATGCTAACATGATTACTTCATTATGAATCTAGCCATACCTATCATTAATTGCTTTCAGATTCACCACAGGTTTGCTCCTCTGTTTATGTATCCCTTGATTTTTGTTGTAGTTTGAATTAGCTAAGAAAGACTGAGGATAGTTCTGCAGTGCATCCCCAGTTTTTGTGCCTTCAGTGTCATCATTTGCATCTAAACTCGATGGAACTTGCTCTCTATTGTGACGTAGTAAGTAATCAGTACTTTCATTTGATTTCCTTTCTTTGGTGGCTATGGTTTGTTCCCTGCTTTTAGGGAGGGACTCACCTGTACCCATTAAATTCGCATATTTTTCTTCCTCTTCAAATCTGTCTGTTTTTCTTAACTCATCTGTGATGGCGTCATTACTAACGTTTGTCCTTACACTAGTACCAGCTTGATTTCCTGAGGCCTCGACATCCCAGTCGTCCTCATTACTGTTTTCTTCATTTCTTGCACTTCCTGCATCATGGCCTAAACCATCGATATCTCCATCTGTTTCAACGTTAGCATCAATAATATGACCATATTCCTTAGTGTTTCCAGAATTGTGATCGCCATCTCTCGTCTGAGCTTCGTTCTTTACATAATGAGCGTTGCTTTCTCTTAGAAACTCCTTACTATTATCTTCGTCTGCATCATGACTAGTAACTGCAAGTGATTCTGCAACATCGTTACGTTTAATCGGGTGTAGTTCCGAGTTTTCTTTACCTATTGGCGCATTACGACTCTCCAAAGTCATTTCTTTCCCAGCACTTCCATAGTGAGATGCCATGTCGGAATTTTCTCCACTTTCTGTGCTTCCACTAGCACCACTGTCATCTTCGTCTATAATTATCTTCGACGGATTTTTCGTTATATCTTCTACAGTATCATTTCCATCAACATCATCGTCATCATCGTGAGTGACATTTATTTCAACTACTTTTCTCGCCTGTACGTTGCGATTACTTTCATCTATCTTCCTCTGCTCAGCTCTATTTATGTCTTTGAAGTTCCTGGAGCTACCTGCCCCTCTTCCACGATGAATTTTGCTTCGTTTTTTAACATTATTTTGCATTTCTGTCATAGAGTTTTGACTATAATGCGCGTTTTTTCCTACAGAGCTTGTTTGATTGTTAAATTTACTTGGGTTTTGTCTCAAAATTTCTTTTTCTTCTGTCGTATTCCTTGGCGCTTTGCCATGTAACAATGTATTTTCTACCGTAGTACCATTTGGCTTTAATGAAAAGCCTTGTCCTTGACTAATTGAATATTTACTTGTGTTACCCACAACATTCCTTGTGTTACTTTGTGTTCTTTCACTGTTCCTAAGGCTATTATTATATATAGCCAATGGTTTAGACAGTATTTGCTTAATTTCTCCTTTCCCATCAGCCTTGTCACTGTTGTTCCTTGACTCCGACCTACTGTAAAATTTACTTGTCCCATTCGCGGCAGCTAGCAAGAACAGTGATGACGAATTCGTCGTTTTGTTATAAAAATCGTCAAGTTCTTGCTTGGTCATCGAACCAGGATCGAGAATCGTTTTGTCTACACGCTCATACCTTCCTAGATTCTGTTGTGAATGACGAATTTCTAACCAATTTCGTTGCCGAGTACGCCTTAACTCGTCAGCACTCGTTTCTTTGGCGCGTTCTCGTTTTAGGAAATCATCTTCCCGATAGCCCAGTGATTTGTTATCACTGTCTTTATCATTTCCTAGCAATTTTGCTTCTTCTCTCTCTTCTTCTTCGTCTCGAACCTCTTCCATGTCCACCCTTTCGATCCGCCTTAATTCATCGTCTACAGATTTTTCATCAGCTGGTTTCATTCTTCCCGCTTTCTTTAGCAGGCTCTTCAGTGTATCTTGATAAGAAAAAAGATAAAATTAGTATTTAAAATTTTGTTTAGCCTTCATCGAACCATTTAACATGACATTATCAATCAATTACTTTTCATTTCATTCCTCCTAAGGGACTGCTCATTATTTATGCCTCAGGTTGGGGACGAAGAGAAATTGGTTGGGCAAATGATTTTTCAGGATGCTTTAGGGCTGGGTATATCATTTTTTTGTCTCATAAAGGTTGGTTAGCATACTTTAGTAGCTTTATATTGTTTAGGTAGCTATTATTTTTTATAGTGCACAAGGTTGGGTAACAAAAATAGTTACCCAAATAAACCTTCAGTCCCTACCCGAAGCATGAATAATGAACGGCCTAAGTGTCTTTCTTTTACTCCACTTAGTTACATTTATGCTACAAACTCTTCTTTTTATAAGAATAGAATTTATAAGACTATTGGCATTCCTTAATTCAAGAATGACGCTAGACTCATGCTAGATGAAGATTTAGAATTTTTATGTATGGAATTGCAAAAAAGTAGAGGTAGTCCCGTATACTTTCGTACGTAGGGGAGTGCCTTTTAGAGAGGACACTTATCCTGAGCCCTCGGCATGTGAGGTAGGGTGGCCAGTTCCTTTCCTCGCCGCCTGTATCTCCCCAGTGTTCCTACTGGGTACCCATTTGTTGCTGGGTGAACAGTGAGTGAGCGTTGAGTCAGGGCATCGAGTTGGGCTCGAACCGTAGACCTTCCGCATGGAAGCATGCGCTCTAACCACTATGCTACCTCACTCATATGGAATTGTAATACTGCTTTTAGATTAGGTTTTGCCCTATTGATACAATATTTATTGTTTTGCTTCACATTTATTTTGATGACATCAGCGAACATCTTTCATTTCATTTTTAAATATTTATACATGGTGGCCCCTCAAAATCATATGTCTGGTTTACAGGGGGCCATGTTAAAAACTAATTAAAATAATACGTACAAAGGAATATACATATGCAAATAATTAAATTTACATAATAATTTAGTCTAAAGCAAAGCAACAGCATACGAAAACTAAAAAGCTAAAAAATTTTTCTAATTTTTTCCGCAAGCACCTGAATTTATTTCTTTGACTTTTGTACGAAGTTACACCATTGATACCTAAGAATACTCTAAGAATAGTCTAAGGCTCAAAACGGAAAAAATTTGAGAATATTGAAGCTAAGCGAAAATTAGATATCCGTATAGTGAAATAGAAAATATTGTTTTTCCGTTTTTACTTTCCATATTTTTGGATTATTTGTACTTTTCCTTTTCCTTACTTTCTCCTGTCGCCTCGCTTGATGTAACCTCATTCGATTTCATTTTGTTCTACATTAAATTTGCCTTTGCCTTAAGGTTCCTTTTTTATCTATTTATTTCTCCTTCAGATGCAGGCTTAAATTACACCCGTCCCCGATTTTTCCACTGATATTTCCTCTTCTCTTTACCCTTTATCAATATACTCTTCCCCTTGATTTCCTTACCCATTTTGAAAAATTTTAATTTACATACCAATTGTTGTTGGTGTTACTGTTGTTGTACCAACTGGAAGCCATCTCACGTGTCCAGATATTTGATTGCTATTGGAATGATAATTCACAATATGAAAAATGATAACGAATTATTACTTTTTCAGATTCATGCTTATCGTTATTATCTACCTTTTTTCCTTTATGCCATGAATTATCCAAAGTATTATATTGTATTATATTATATTGTATTATATTATATTACATTATATCATATTATACTATTTGTATTATATTATATTATATTACGTTATATTATGTTATATTATATTATATCATATTATATTATGTTATAGTATATTACATTGTATTATATTATGTTATATTATATTATATTATAATACAATATATTTTATCTATTATATTGCATTACGAGCGGGGTAGAATTACTTTTAGAGGTCTCATCTACTGTGCCAAGTGTCGATGGTTTGAACCACATTCGAGCCTTCACTGAATGCTCACTCACTCTTCACCCATAAGCAAATGGGTACCTGGTTTTGACATTTTAGAGATATATATTAGCAGGAAAGGAGCTAGTTACCCATGCGTACGAAAGTGTACGGGTTTCTAACTTTACTTCTTCCCTTTGAGAATTTTAATATTGTTTTGGTCCTTGGTTTTAGCCGGTTTTAGTCAGCTAAATTTATGCTTTGTGACCTTTTCGTGTTTTGCTGTTGTCAACATAATAATCTTATATTTTTATTTTAAATATTTAAATAATGTCCTAGGATATATCTAAATTGATTGTGAAATCCAGGATGATTGTCAGTGCATTAAAATTCAGAGTTTGGAACTGTTTTTACCGGGAGGTTATTCCCCATCACTCCGTATTTGCAAGCTTTGAACTAGATCCTAACTTGTTACTACTTTATCACTCGATTGTTGCTGTACTTAAAGTAGGATTTTCCTTTCTACAGCTTAGTTTGTAGGGTTTCATGTACAGACCCCGTTGGAGTCATCTTTCTTGGTGTATGGGGGTAAGCCAAGGCGTCAAATCTTGATTGCATTCTTGCAACATCGTTGGCAGGAATCCCTCGATGGTGATTCCTTTGCTAGCCAATCAAGATTTGAGGCCTATACTATGGGGGTAGCGGTGATTGATGAATTGAAAACGAATGCTAAGCCTGAGTGTTTCTTCTTTTCTATCCAATGTTTAATGATAAAGCAGAAGCTACAGTCATTGCCAGAAGTAGTTGGAACGCTACGGACACTAGTTATGACTGGAGTAATATTTCTTTTTCATAGCTCCCTTTAATTAAACAGCTCTTGGGCGCACTAAATAGCCCCCCTCAAATAAAATAATAATTTGTAAGAAACTGCGCAATAAATCAATATTGTACTGGGACGCAGAGAAGGGGGGAGGCAGAGAAGCGAAAAATGTGGAAACTTGGCACAGTGTTCCAGCTATTTTGGCAAGCTTTGTAGCTCTGAGTTACCTTGTGTTTTTCTGCATGTAATTAGCTTCTGGGGAAGTTTTTGGTGTATCTGCCACACTGAGGTAAAAGCATTTGTCGGAGTTATTCTCGCAGTATTGGTAGAGCGACAGGATGAAGATAATGGCAATGACCAAACAGGCGAAAACATTCTTCTTCACGTTAATTGTAATCATTCTCTTCAAATCTGCGAAAAGAAAATGCATAGGAGTTAGTCTTCGTCTATTTTCATGGCTTACAGAACAAAACAGTGTCTTTGATTTTCATTCATAGTCAGTTGTGTAGAAGTAAATCGATAGCTAGGGGGTTCTATTGATAGCTAGGTGGGCACATTTCTTGTACGTATCTTTATAGGAAACTTCGAAGTTCATCCACGTGGTTATATAGGAAAATGATTATGTCGTTCAGTAAGCAACGTAATTTTAATGCCCTACATCTTGTGAACTAAAAATCAATATTTCGACAGCTTTTTAAATAGAAAAGTAGCCTTTTACAACAGTATAATGATTCTTCTAAGCACTGTCATAGTCATAAGGGGCTTGTAGCGTTTTCATGCAAAACCTTGCTTCCAACTTCAAAACGAGGTTCTTTACAAATTTCCTATAGAAACTGTTCAGAGTTTTTATCTTTATATTCATCAATATATTTTAACTTGAGATTTCCTTTCTACTTAGATTTCATTTCTTTATTTCTTCATTCACTGGTACATGTCTCTGTTTTTCTTTTTTGTTTATCCACCTATTCATCCCCTCCTTGATCCATTCATTCTTTCACTCTTTCATTCATTCATTCATTCATTCATAATTAATTAATTAATTAGTTAATTCATTCATTCATTTATTCATATATGCATCAACCTATCCCCATTTAGGTAGCAAAATTTTCATTCATTGACTTTCCTTTGCATTTTATCACCATCTTAGGCAATTTATACTAGAACGACCTTTGAATAAAATCAATTTTTCCTTCAAATCGAAGAGAAATTTGGGTGCTGATTTCATGTTTAGTTGTCATCTATGTTTGAAGGTGTCAGTCAGTTCAAGAATTACAACCACATCTGTGTGACCAAGTAGATCACACATCTGTGTATTGTGTTTGTATTGAAGACTGATATATTGAAGATACTTCAGTTAGTATGACACCAACAATTGGTTTACCACATATCAGATGCAAATTCCTTTTTTCAGACGAGTCCAATCTGTGGTGAACCAATGCAGACCAACAGATATAGCATTTTCAGGGCATTTGTACTGAATTTCAAGAGTTTTGTACACATTTTTCAACTTCATAAATCGAAACATTGTTGAGGTTATTTGAAGAAAATAAAGTCGCGTCCTCTTAGAGGCTTAGCAGCTAGAGCAGGCTTGGGTAACCCGCTGGCTCGCGAACCGTATTCTGGTCTTTACCTGGTTTCATGCGGCCCATACGCTCATACTTAAGCGTGTGTTTCTTATACATCTTTACTTCACTTGAATTCAATAAGATGTGTTCGTGTGAGAGGAAAAGTTGAGGGTGATGCTAATGTTAGCCCATTAGTTTGATGTGGTTCTTCGCGGTATCATAATGAATTGTGCGGCTCCTAGCTTCTCACTGGTTGGCCACCCCTGAGCTAGAGAATTGTACCACAACAAACCTTTGATTGGCTAGGTACGTTTTCATACTCAATAACGTATTGTTTTTTCTCTGATATATAAATATATATATAAATAAATATATATATATATATATATATATATATATATATATATATATATATATATATATATATATATATATATATATATATATATATATATATATATATATATATATATATATATATATATATATATATATATATATATACTCATAGCAGCACTCCCACATATATGTTTTAAAAAATATTAACTCAGAAAAAACATTTCTAAACGTTTCGCTTCTCGCTTCTTCAGATATCTGAAGAAGCGAGAACCGAACGTCATAGAAATGTTTTTTCTAAGTCAATATATAGAAATATATTATATATATTATACATATAAATAAATATAAATATATATATATATATATAAATAATGTTTATATATATGATATAGATATATTATATATATATCTATATCATATATATAAACAGTGTGCAGTGTCCCTTTCTTTCAAGCAAAAGCATTTTGTTCAAGGATATCGTATGATGTATTGCACATCAATGTAACACTATGTTTATCACATTATTGTGTTGATTTGTAAAAGTATAGAATTTAGTGATTTAAACTCTTTCTTTTATGTCTATCAGATGTTCATTTGTTTACATTATTACCTGATCTCGCTTCCCAATAAATATTTCCTACTGAATGTGTAAACATTTAGTGAAGTAGAGAGGCTAATGAAACAGTCATTACATAATTTAGTATATAAACAACTATATAAGAACGCAGAAAATAATAATCAAATCAATGAGCTATTAATAGAAGTAAACCTAATAATCTGTTATTGGAAGTAAGCCAAATACTTTAGTTTTGTGCTATAGAATTTTATTAGATAAAGTAGGAGCATTGTACCTTTGATAATACTGCCTAGAGTTTTGAGATTTACCTAGTGTTTTTGGAATGTACTAGAGGATTTAAATACCATAATCACTCTGCTTACTTTTACATGTTAGAAATATTCGAGTGAACATTTTAAAAGCTATCTGCTGCGTTTGCAGGAAGTTTTACCCCATTTCCCTAATGCGTGCGAGAAGCTATTCGTTTTCCTGCAGTCCTTATTGCTTCAGAATTTTGACAAGCGATAAATAGACTTATATAACAAGTTACGTTTGTGAACACACCCGTACAGCCCCATCTCTACCCCATTCCCCAGTGTTCTGTGACATCCCATTGTTCTCCCTACAGTTCCCATTGGTTTATTTTTTTAAGGTGTTATGGTCTGTTGACAAACATACCCAGTATTTTGACCTTGTGTTGGTCGCATTGTCTCCCTCTGGTCGATCACCCTTCGAATGATTCCATCAATTTCAAGTGAAAATCTAATGACTCATATATTAACAAATTGTTTAAATCATACAAGTGCAATATGGAACACAAGTTACTGACTTACTTCAGCTTGAGTTTGTCACATTGATTGTGTATAAAATAGTCTTGGCAGCGGATTCAACGTTGAGCCAAATCAAATACAGGTATCTCCAACACTCTCTAGCCAAATGAACACGAGTTTGGTTCCTTGGCTTCGTTTGGACAATCGAGCCTGCACGTTGTCTGCTGCTCTTTTTCGTCGATAATAATCATTTAGGCCATCTTGAAATCTCGTCTCAGCTACCAAAGATCAGCTGTTGTTATGCGACTATAGTGAGTCAAGAAAACTACCTGTGAACTACCGGCTGAAGTTTCTTATTCTACGTGCATGTTTGCGCGAAAACACCAGTGCATATGTAAGTTGAACCCGTTTTGGTGCCTGATTTTGTATTGCTCTTACTCAGACAAGGCTTGCATTCAGGGGGTATCTGTGCTGTTTCTTAGCTTCCAGCTCTTTCTGCGAACTCCATTGTGATTTCTCACTTTTGTTTTTATAAGAAACATTGTGAATGACCTTTCTCGAATCTTTCAAGCGAATTTTTGTGGAGAAGGAGTTCTTTCTCTGTAAGATTTCCGATGTGTGAATTGCAACTTTGCATGGAATGCCTTGGCTGGTCTGTAACTGCATACATCAGCCTCACCTTCCGTTCCTCGAACATGCAATGAATTTTTTATCTTTCAGTAGTGGATCAGGACACCTTCCAATGCAAACTTTGGTTTGAAGGTTTATTAATTTCCACGCGGAGCGCTGAAAAACGCTTAGTGCGCGCCGACGATATTTGTGCAAAGGTACATGGAGCACACCCTGGTTAGTAGATCATCAACCTAGTATATACTGTATAGGGTAACAAACTTAGGTCCAATTTTTTTGTATTCAAGAGTCTCATGAAATATTGTTTGGCATATCCCATTGTGTTGACATTTTTTATTTCTTCAGAATTTTCATCTGCCTTCATATCTTTTTAACACATTTTCATTATCTCTTCAAGATTGCAGAGAAGCGCCAGTGAATTTGATTAGAAAGTGTAATCGAGTCTAACACAAGACGGACAACACTGTTAAGCATTATTACTTACATGGTACTAGATATGCATTAGGTTTCCCTGCGCGGGTTTCCCCACGTCCAATTAGAAAGATTTAGAAAACACTAACCAAACTACCATGACTTAGCGCCATACTTAGCAAGCTTAAGGAAAACATTAAACAAACGTAGCTTACGCAAGTTTGACTTGACATAAAAAAATTTGAGTACCTTTCAATGCAAACCGACAACGTTGCAACAGCTTAATTGGAAGCTATTCATCTATTCAAGCAAAGAGAGCAGCATATATAAGTTCCATAACAACGTATTATTTTGAGACACTATTGACCTAGACATACCCTGCACAATCGAAGCTTAGCTGGGTGCTAAAGGGGCACTTTCATGATTGAGAAAAGTGGGGCCCCCTCGTTTTCGTTTCAAATCACATTTACCGTAAAATCCAAATTATAAACCCTGGGCTTATGCAGGTTTGTAAGGGTTATTGGTGAACTTGAGTAAATTCAGAAGCTCTATATATGTTCTGTCCATATACATTCATTGTCCTAACCATACATTCAGAATCCCAAATGTAAACCCTGGGCTTATATGCGGGGAAGCTTATAATCGGAAAGATATTTGGGTTAGTTTACAGGGGGCCTTTAGTCGGGGGGCTTAGATTCAGGAGGGGCTTATATTCGTGATTTTGAGGTATGTAAAATCACCATGTCACTTTGGTGCCCCCTGAAAAATTTATCAAGGCCTGAGGGCTGGGCATGCCTCCAGCCCTCAGGCCAGCACGTCATTACTGTATAACTACCCTAGTTCTGGGAGTGAAAAATACTGAAATCTGCTTTATGTCCAAGTTAAGGTATGACTTGTTTTGTCTTTGCTCACCCAAAAACAACACTATGTTCTTCAAAAAGTACCCATTGTATCAGTGGTGTAGAAGTAAATCGATAGCTAAGGGGGCTCTATTGATAGCTAGGGGGCTCTATTGATAACTAGGCGGGCTCTATTGATAGCTAGGGGGGCTCATTTCTTGTATGTATCTTTATAAGAAACTTTGAAGTTAAACCGCACAGTTATATAAGAAAATGACGATGTCATCTGGTAAATAACGTAATTTTTATACCCTAAATCCTGTTAACTAATAATTTCTCGACAGTTTTTTGAATCTAAAATAGCTTTTTACAGCAGAAAATTGATTCTTCTATGTTTCTACTTCGAAATTTACAGAGCTAGAGGGACTGAGCCCCTCTGACGTCACAGCTAGGGAGACTGCGCCCCCCGCCTCCTCTTCTACACCACTGCACTGTACCTCCTCCCTCAACTCTGTCACTCGTGGAACTTTGCAATGTGTATTGTGCAGCTACTAGTCTGACGTTAAGAACTTTGACTATAAACCGAAGAGTGCAGAAACTGCTTCCGCGTTTCTCTTTTCGGCTTATATGAGAGAAGCCTGAACGTTTCAGACATTCTCGTGTATGCAACCAACTTACGTGGGGGTAGGACCCCGTGTATGTTCGTACGTGGTTAGATCCCAGTAAGGAAACTTAAGAAGCTGGGAAATTGATATGGGAAATAGGTGGGTAGTTCTTGTCCTAGCCACTTTAACCTCTCTAGGTTTTCATCATGCCTCGAACTATCAAACTCCTGCGCAGTAGACAAACGTTCTAATCACTACACATCTTGTTCATTTCAAGCAAATTTGTAGGTGTACACGTTTCTTTATAAGAAACAAGCTCTCTGCCTTCAGCCTGGGTGTTTCATAGTATTTGTTCAGGTGCAGCTTTAAAACATTTCTTAGCTGTTTCTTGAGTCTTTTGGACTTCCAATAACAAGAGCAACTCAGATAAGGAAACTGTGATGCAAGAAAAATGATGTTCAGGTTTTGTGCTGTATGTAATTGATGTTGCTTCTATTTTGTTTCTAGTGTACTAAAAAATTTACTTATAAAAACAGTTCTTTAAAGTTATTATTTGAAACTCAGCCTGCCAGTGTTTCTTAATTTTTGCCTATTTTCAGCCTCATGTTTCTTATAGGCATGTTTCTTATAGAAAATTTTGTATTTAGACCATATCCAGTCACAATTCGGTTCAAGGAGAAGGCTCTTTGATATCAGGATCTATCGTAGTTAAAGAAAAATTGTTTTTCTTCTTCTTGGGCTACCTTATCATCATCTTCACATTCTTATGCAAAATTTTCGTCTTCACCACTTCTTGAAGCTACCTTTGTTGTTATTGATGAATTTTTCTCTTTTTGCTTTTTCAGCTCTTCACTTGTCGTCCCCACCATTTCTTCACTTGTAGTTATCACAGAATTTCCCACTCTTTTTCTTTTTCAAATCTTCACTCTTCACTTGTCTTCCTCACCATTTCTTCAATTGTAGTTTTCACAGAAGTTTCCTCTCCTTACTTTTTCAACTCTTCACTCTTCACTTGTCGCCTTCAACGCTTCTCGGAGCTACCCATGTAGTTATCAATAGATTTTCCTCTCTTCATTTTTTCAATTCTTCTTCTAGTCCAATCAGTTATGGCAAATGAGATGGCTGGAAAATCTTCATGACACAACGATTAGACAGTTCGTGGGGCATCGCAAGCAGCTTGTAGTGGAATTACAAGCAGGTAAAGGAGATACTATGTACATTTTGTGGGACAGAGATCAATTCAGTGTAGGATCTGGGATTGCTTACCTTGAAAAGCTCTCAGATGGAAGGGAACCTGCGGACTCATTGCACCCCTTTAGAAAGCTAAATTCGGTAATTTGACGGATGAAGTATTCAATTAACAGTTTATCTTGATGTTTATGAACGATGGAGGAACCTTCCGATAAGTGACTGGTATTTTGCATGAGTTGCTTGCCGTAAAAGTCAACCGGGTCAGTCAGTTTGATTCATGGTTGCTTGCTATTTTCATGGTTCAGTAGGCATCGTAGGTAAATCAAAACTGAGCCTGAATAATACAGAGTTTCTTTCATTTTTGTCGGAATATTTGGGATATATTTACAGTATCTACTAGCTGGCATTCACATGTAAAAACAGCATTGAATATTACGGTGGGTTTCTGCTTCCTTTCTTAACTGCTAGAATATAATGTTTAACTACTGTTAAAGGATTTGGAAAATCATTATTGCCGATAATTGGTCAATATAATGTATTTCTATTAGCAAATAGATAAGGCCTTGCACATACTAATATATTGAATCTATGTCTGCCTTTGTATTGTAGAGGTACTGTTTGGTGCCATTTTAGCCTGCTTTTTGTGAAGCTTTATGGTCCTAATTATCACTGTGTCTATATAACCTGGTGTTTCTTGTGATAGTTGTAAATGGATCGATCGTTCAGGCATGCTGCGTGTACTAAAACAGGGCTCATACGGTCAAGGAAAAGCTGTGTTTTAAGGACAGTCAGGAAAAATCAGTAGATTGTATTGAAACTTAAAGAAAGTTAGGAAAAAGTTAGGAATTTGCATCATTTATGCAAATGAATACTTTGATACCCAGTAGTAGACCTTTTCATGGCAAAATTATCACGAGGGCGTTACATTGCCCCCGCAAATCAGCCTAGGAGGGCGATTAAAGTTCTTGCTTTATAAGCATACCCCAGAAGTGTCAAGAACATACAAGCTATGCATCTGGCAAAAAATTGAGTCGCGATTGTTACTGACTAAATCAGGTTTCTGTGAGGACGGTCAATCGCCCGTGTAAATAGGTCTGTGAGGGTGTTTGTGAGGAATAGGGCAAGGGCAATTGCTCTCCTTAAACGATAAGATCTGCCCTCGCCTTACTGATTAAGTACAGCATTGATATCACAAGTGTAGATGTTCCACTCACATCCATTGTATCACCAGGAAGAATTAGGTGTATTTCTGATATGTAGTCGGGAAAAGCACCTTTGTTTTCAAGAAAAATCTGGAAAAGTCAGGGGAAAATATTAGGCAGGATGCGTAATTTGTTTTTATACATATAAATGCTTACAATTATACTACATACGTACAAACAATACAAAGACGATACCATGGGGAGCAAAAGACTATGACTACCCCATGGCCTAAAGGATGCGTATGAACCCTGTTAAACTTCAATAATTGATTTGAGATCATATAGCATCCCTTAACTTGATACCTGAAAGATGATGGTCGTAGAGGTTATGTTGTTATAGGTAGGATGTATCATTAATGGCTGATAAAGATATAACTGCTTGAGGATTCTGCGCTGTGTCCTAGGCCGCAGATTTTTGTCTTAAATGATATTTGTCTGTGAAAATATTACGTGCTATCAGTACATTCATATCTTACTCTTTGACTGAATTCACACCGTTACCTTGTCCATTTTCTTCCCTTTCTCGCAAACTTTCACGTTTCGTTTTCTTCTCTTTTCTATACGATTCTCTTCCCTATAGTCTTCCCACCTCTTTGTCTTTCCCTTCCACAGCTTTGTCTTCCCCATAGTCTTCTTTTCTATTTTTGTTCTCTCCTTACTTCTTCCCACCCATTTCTTTACTCTTCCTTCCCCACAGGTTTCTCTTCTTCATAGCTCTCTCCTTTTCATTGTTTTCTCTCTTCCCCAATCTTCCTTTCGGTTAACTCTTCCCTTTCCACATTTTCGCCCCCCATAGCTTGCTTTGTTCCATAAATTTCCTTTCTCATAGTCTTCCCTTTTCTACAGTCTTCCCTGGTCCACATTCTTGCTGCTGCTTTCTTCTAGTGGCCAAGATAACACTTTCTTGCTTCAGAAGAATGTTGTTTATTCATGGAGGTGTGTTTTGTTTTACATAGATAAATAAGAAGTCTCAAAACAAATTACGATGCGGTTGGTTCAAGTTTTGCTGTTGTTGTGCCTCGCAGCTACGAACGGTAAGCAAAAGTTCTCGAACTCTAGTTCTCTCATTTTAATTCGTTAATATTTCATGTGAGCTTCTTCATTAATTAATGTCCTTCATTTTGCTATCTTCTAATTTCTTTCACTCCTTCCATCATTTCTGATAGCATACAGAATAATGTTTAACGTATATAAAAAGAAGTAGGCCAAAACATGATCCTTGCGTAGCAACTAATTTTTCTACCTCCATCTAATGCTGCCAGCCCTCCTAATGACAATTAAGATGCACGGTTGATATCTGCTTGCGGGAATCTTTGATTTTGGAAGCAAAGCCTGTTTTGCATTTGTCTTCCCAGCACAACATCTTCCCGGCTCATTGAAAGGCCGTTCATCGATTGAAACACCAGACTCATCTACAGAGACTCCGGACTCATCATCTGATACACCAAACTCAGAAACTGAAACTCCTGAAACTCCAGACACACCAGACACTTCACAGGAAATACCAGACACACCAGAAACGCCAGACTCTAAGGCTGTCGTACCAAACTCGGCAAATTCATACGGTAGTGAAATTGATGTCGATGACGGTTTATCTGGGTCAGGCAATGAAGATTCTTCCGGACACGGACATAACAACAATCCGGGTAGGCTTGTTATTAAAGGAAAGAATACAACGCATTATGTATGATGAAGATTTTGATCGAGCAACGCGTTTCAGCTCTCTCGATGACTAAAATAATGAACTTACGTGACAATGAAGTCCCAGGAAAGTCACTCTTCTACGTATAGATGTATGCAGTTAGTAGCGAGACTTTGGGGGTATAGAATGGCCTATTTCTATACGAGTTACTACTGAACTGACTCTTTCCGGAGTGACATACATTGGAATAGAAGCAATGAAAAGACTGCCATTACAGGCGTTGAAATAAATCCTTCTGGGATTGCAAATCAATGCAATTGTTTCCTTGGAATGATGAACAGTTTAATTATTGCGCTATCTCACAATGCTATATAAACTAAACAATACATTTAGAATTTGTTGATGTAGTAACTGCCTTTGTATTAGTTGCATAAATGGATTCTGATTATTAAAAATGTATGGTCTTTAATTTTACTTAAACCACAACACTATTTGTAGACATTTTGTACATAGTTCGTTTGGGGTTAGTGTACTCTACCGTTCAAGTACAATATTCTTATATCTGACTTAAACTAATTCTTTGTATATTATATCATACTGCACTGAGCTAGTCATAAAGATGCGTACTGTAAATTACAGATTAAGCGCCCAGGACTCAAATAAGTGCCCATGATCCAAAAAGCGCCCAGTTTGGGAGACATATTTCTCACAAGTGCCCAGGTCCGAATAAGCGGCCCCCATAAATTTTGTGCTAAATAAGCGCCCAGGGGACCTAATCGGTAATTTACGGTACCGCATTTGTGTTATTGGCCATTGGTCTGTTGGTTGAAATTATATCATTTAGCAAAAAGTCATTGTGTTATTCGTCGCTCTAGCCTAGGGATGCATTTTAGAGCCTTGGCAAACGCTTCAAATTGTATTGGGTGTCACGAAGCAGTTTAAAAGAATTATTATAGGGGCTGTTGCCCCCGCACGCCCGTGTCCTTCATTGTTTAAAATGTGCTTTTTGCGCTTTGTGTATTCCAGCTAAATTTGTTGTGTGGTTTGACATGATAATGAAGACCTGTTATCTACGTATTTCATTTATATTTAGTTTTAGGAAAAAAGACAAGGAATCTGAAAAAACAACATGAAAAATTAGAGATTGCATCAAAAAAGAGTAAGTCTTGAATGATAATGATATGAATTTCTTGTATATTGCAGAGTGGTGAAGTTCTTTGCAGCGTTTCATTGATTCATATTTTTGCGACAACTTATACTCAGTTGCGTACAAGTGATTTAGGCCACTGTAGTCACTGCTGTCAAGGGTCCCTTCCATGCACGAAAAGATAAGCTTTCCAGATATGGTATCTGCCGACAGTAAAACATGCTAAAGCGTTGATTTTGATACTGGCTAGGTTTTTCACTGTTTCTTTAGTATATTCGTACGTTATCTTGGACTTCACTTTCACATGACGAACCATTAGAAAAATTTACCAGAGACTTAGTGGTTTTCGAATGCTTGTAAGCACCATGTGGTTAGTCCGTATGCCATCTTGTCCGGTGTACAAATTGTCCGGTGTAAAAGTCGGCCTAGTGTGTATATTGGAGTTTTGAGCTTACAGATGATGAAAATAATGTAATCAGTTTATAAGTCGAATGCATATTTTCATGTTGAAGAACCTTGTATTTGTTCAAACCAAGTAGATAAAGTAGTGCCCTACGACGGTTTGAAAACTGAATGAATCAAGAATGTAATCATAAATGTTTCCATTTTCGTGCAGGAGACGGGGGCTTCAAGCCCCCCACTCCCAGTTGAGCTGAAAGCCCATTTATTCGGATAATTTCCTCTTAAAGTATAATTGCAAGTTTTCTGACTGCTTCGAAAATTTCTTTGCTCTTTCACGTGGACAATTTGCAGCCCTCCCTAAAGTTGAAGTCCCCTCACCCTTATAACAATTGCATTACACTTTAGTGTGTGGTGCTATGCTGGAAGTTATCTTCCTGAATTGTACTGTATTGCACTGTATAGTGAGGCCTAGATACAATATTTGTGTGCCTGGGAACCCCAGGTTGTGGGAAAAAGTGGCTGACTTAGGCGGATGTCAAGATTAGTCATCAACGACTTTCCACGTAATTTACACATCAAACGAAAGTGCTCTCCAAGCTGTTTAAGAATATGGAAAAAAATTTACGGTTTACCAAATGGTTACGAACATACAGCACAAAATACCTTTCAAAGCAACTCATGCTTTACTATATTTGGGCAATTTCATAGTTGCAGAAGTTAGAAAACACTAACGCTAACCCAAACCCTCACTCCACCAGAAACCCTAGCCCTTTCCCTAACCCTCCAAAAACCCTAACCATTTGCCAAACCCTAACCCTGCAAGCGTATTAAATACCGTGATGGCTAATCTTGAACTTCGCCTCTAACATGTATTAAAAGAGTTTTAAAAAATATTATATATACTTTTGCAGTAACCACTGATTAATTTTCAAGGACTGCTTCTTGAAAGTAAAGAACCCCTTCAGGTGCTTGCGGTAGGATAGCTGCATATTAGTGTTACTGTATTGTTAAAGCCAAAAGGCTAAATATTACCAAATTAATGAATTCTAACATCAAAATTTGTACCAAGCACCAGATAAAAGATAAAAGTACTTTCAAATTTAAAAGTTTTTTAAAAATTAGACTTTTATCAAAACGTACTTCAAAAAGTTCCTGCTGATGCCTGGCAGCCACAAATTTGCTGTATCGAGGCCTGCCTATATTGATTAGCTTGCTTAGCTTAATAACGATTTTGCATATTATATTACTATCCATATTACGCTTGCATATTTATGAGATGCTATATTGTTATGATATTTACATTTTTGGTAAATGTTTATTTTCATGAATTTTTTTGAATGGAATTCTTATTTTTATTAATTTTTTGTAAATTTTTATTTCTAATTGATTTTTTATTCATAGAACTTACTTATTTTATGGAATTTTTGACTTTTTATTCATTTTATTGGAGAAATTTAATGTAATCGTAAAATGTATTCAAATTGTAAAAATTTCAATTTTTATTTTTATGAACTTTTTTACTTGTATCAAGTTTTATGTGTTTATTCGACTTTTTATTTTTAGAAACTTTCGTATTTTATTAAATTTTTGAATTTTTATTCAATTTTTTAAATTTTACGAACTTCTTATTTTTATAAATTTTTTCATGTTTTTAAAAGTCGTTATTTTTATGAAATTTTTAATTTTTGTGAAATTTTGTTTACTCAGATTCGAAACCAAGCAGAGCAAAACAATATCACGATTTGAAAGGCACAAAAAAACAACGTTAGTACAGTTCTCTTGTATTACCTACTTTCTTTACTTAATTCGTTAAACCTTAATTTCATTTTTGTCAGTGGTATTTTGCCCTCTCCGTTGACTATTGATCCATGCTCCATGATTTGTTTTAATATAGACTTAATAAACTGAGCAAAATAATGTTCAATATTTAAGTAGATTTCCAGTAGTATTGAAAAGTACGTTATGCACACCATTCAGCTACAGTCAAGGTTCTTGTTACTCCTCAAACTTAATGGATTGATTCTCTGAATTCTATCTTAAACAAGATAAAATTCCGAGAATCTATTCACTTCTTTACATCATTTTTACCTAAATTATTATTTTTGTTTCGATCCGGGGCTTGTATTAGATCTGCTTCTCACTTACCTTGTGGGGTTGTATGGCTAATTTCTATTCTAGTCCTGTAATTGGGAACGTGTGCATTTGTGAATAGGGCATACCGTATAATCCCAAATATAAGCCCCTTGAATATAGGCCTCCAGTAAACTAACCCAGATATCCTTCCGAGTATAAGCCCCCCCCAGAATATAAGTCTGCGGCTTACATTTAGGATTCCGTGTGTATAGTTAGGATAATGAGTAAACGTGGACAGAGCATGTATAGAGCCGCTGTATTTACAGTTGTTCTTTTGTGAAGTTTTACGCATTAAATTTTGTTATTTCTCTCTCTGTTTGGACATCGAATAATAGAGTCTTTTGCATACACAAGTCATATGTTAACCCAAAAGACCATTCGAATATAAGCCCCCTCGAATATAAGCTCACCAAAAATTGCTTACGAGCATCTATCAGCCCAGGACTTATATGCGGGATTTTACAGCATATGTTTCTTGAAAGGGGATCATCCAATCCAGCACCAATCGAGTCTAGAATGTCTTTCGTATCAATGATGTTTATTTGTGGTTTCTATTATATTTTTCATTAATTCTTAGGCCCGTGCCACGCTTATCGTGTACTTTCAAAGAATTAGCACACCAATAAGCAACTTTCACATGTCACATGACCATTACGTAATTTAACTTCTGATTGGCTGATCCTCAATTGGAGGGCAGGCGGCAGGAAAACATTACTTGGTGTAGTTAGCTGTGTGTTGTTATGTACGGTGAACAGCATTTAGCTATTGGTGCTTTCTTTGTTTTGTGTCATGTACACTATTAGTTAAAAAATCTCGACAGTGATATTGGTGGGAATACATTGATATCTGCGAGGAATAATGATATGTCGTTGCCAGTCGATCGAACGGAAGCTCTGTTGCGTTAAGGCGGACGACTACTCCTTCCATCAACTCAAGAAAGACAGTCAAGAAGGGATATCACAGGTGAAACTTTCTGTTTTATCTTTATGCCAAAAAAACTTAACTCAGGATCAAGAAGTTGCACAAGTTGTTCCAGTTGATATCTAAGGTGCATTCCATGTACTTAGGCCCGAAAATCTTCGGAGTGCACAAAGTTCTATTTGTGGAGTTCAGCGTGGAAGCTAATAGAAAAAGTTTGAGGCGTGTAACTTCTTAAGTATTTGGCTTGTAGAACTGGATTGTACTGCACAGGCATAGTTTTCGGCGCTCCACAAATATTCCCTGGCGTACCTTCGGCGTGCGGTTTACAAGAAGTCAATCATATTCGGCTCGAGACGATACGATCATCAATATTCACGCTCCTAAAAATCGAATCTTTGGTTGGTTGTTAGTTAATGTTTTGCTCTTTTTTCTCATTATTTATATTTTTTCTTGATTTTATATAGTCTTTTATTTCGTACTATATCTGGGCAGAACTACGAAGGGGTTCTGCCCAGATCAAAGAGTCTACTCTTTGAGAAATTGGAGGTAGATAGTGTTTCGCACATATAATTTATACGTAGCACACCTCTACTTGCTTTACAAAATCGTAAATAAATCGCTTCGTGAATAAAGTATATATTTCCCATTCTTATCAAGAACTATCACAAAAGAATACTTTATTATGGTTGGTCATATATTTTTCTCACTCGCCGCTTGCCTTCCAATTTATGGTCAGCCAATCAGAGGTAAGATTACGTAATGGGCATGTGACTTGTGAAAGTTGCTTTTTTTGAAGGAAAAATTGACTCTGTAAATGTTCTTGTTCAGGCTGTGTCAAGTTGTGTCTATCTTATATTTGTTCTTCATTTAGTTCTTGGTTATCCAGAACCAGATGGTAGAGAATCAACAGGTAAGCGAGTGTGAATCTTTCTGTTTACATGATTCTAGCACCAAAATGAATCTTTGTGTTTACATAACATTGGTCATGTACAGGAAGAGACTATGCACACCTTAATTGGAAAGATGACCTTTTGTGTCCAAAAGATCTAAAGGACTATAGCTTTCTGAGTCTTTGTCAACATAGATTATGATACAGCTAAGCATTTTCCATTTCCCATATGATCCAATGTTCAGGGTTCGTGCAGAACCTGGAAGATCTGGAAAAATAGGCCATTTTTACGAAAAATCAAGGAAAACCTGGAATGGTCAGGGAGTTTTCTATAATTTTTGTTCAAGTGAGGGAAAAATC
>OLMO02000273.1:4955735-4967047 GCA_900291935.2 Cassiopea xamachana
ATCATCGCAGAGTGGTTACTCTATTTGTTGTCAGTAATTATAAATTTTATCAGTTTGCATAGTGCTATAGCAAGTACATATATGTAAATAGGTGAAATAGGGGTCATGGAAAAAGTGGGTGTTTTTCACTATCTGTCAGGGAAAAGTCAGGGAATTTAAATTCACGTATTGGTTATGCATCCTCAATGTTGTTACATTTTAGCTCAAGCTCAAAGCCTTGTTGTACAAATTCTTTTTCTGTTGTTCTATTTAGGTGAACATAGGTTTGATGTTTGGAATAAGTTATGCCATAAAATAAAAGCTACCCAATAGCTGGTTACTTTCAAAACGAAATTTAAAATGCTTTAAAAAAGCAAAGAAGTCGATAGTGTATCAATTTTCGGCACACGCACGAAACCCTTTCTGTTTTACATTATTTTATATATCTTGTTTATTTGTATGGTAAGTAACTTTTAATGTAAATTAGATTAGTTTTATTTCCAGTTTACACAGGGCACATTGTAAAGCAGTTTTTATACTGAATGTATTCACTCTGTGTAAATAAGTAAAGGTGAAATAAAGTAAAATGAGTTAAATGCATTAGTTGAATAAATGGAAATAAATAGTCTGTTGGTAATACAGAACTTTACCACAGCACGAAAAAGCGGCAACATTCTTTTCACATACTGAAAGCTTTTTTCGTCCGACACTCATCAGAGTATGAAAACGTTGGATGGTGACCTAAAGGTTAACCAAAATATATATCCAGATGCGGTTACATGTGACAGGAAGAAAAGTAATGCCGCAAGAGGGCAGCCTCCTCGTATATGTAAAAACAACAAGTCTAAAATTAATTGTGAGTCGGCCATAGGACAACACCTTATTGCAAATCCAGAATGCACCAAAACATATACAGACGACAATTTTCGGATCATTGGGTAAGCAAGATCGTCTTTTCATTTAAGTGTTTTGGAATCTGTTTACATCAAGACTCCAAACCCAGTCTTGTGTAGACAAACAGAGTTTGTTTTCTCATTGGGACTCTTCAAGTAAACAATGGTGATAGGTCTTAATTGGTAGCACTTGGGGCCAATTAGACGCCTCCTATCACATTAACCGCATCTGGATATATATTTCGGTTAATCTTTAGGTCCCTACCCGACGTTTTCATACTTTGATGAGTGTCGGACGAAAAAAGCTTTTAGTATGTGAAAAAAATGTTGCAGTTTTTGCGTGCTGTGGTAAATGGAAATAAATAAATGACAATAATTAAATGAAAATAAATAAACGAAAACAAATAAATGCAAATGCATAAATGAAAATGCATAAATAAAAAGAGACAAAATAAATAAATGAAAATAAATGAAAAAATAAGCGAAAATGGCTCGAAAATGGTCAGAAAATGATAACTTTTGGTGAACAACGAAATAACTTATGCTAATTTTCTTCCTTGTACAATTTTCATATAACCGTTTTGAGTTCATGATTTTCCAACGATTTCTTGTTTCTTCCAGCATACGAAGATTTTGGTCAAGGTGGCCTCCCTCCCCCTGGGTTTGGTGGACTTGGCAAAGGTGGTCTTGGATCTGAAGTCGAAGGCATGGCTGTTGGTATGGGGGGAGGTGGAGAGCCTCTTGGCTTTCAAGGAGAAGATGCAGCTCCTGGATCTAATTTTCGCGTTCCAGGCATTGGTAAGAAAACACATTGCACACGTTTATTATTTTAAATATTTATTCCAGTACGTGTTCCTTTCATTTTTTAGAGACAGTGAAAAACTAGAAAATAACATAAAAGCTAATTAAAGCTTACTATTTGTATTATAATACAATTACCGTATTTCCTCAAATAAGAACCCCCTCTAAAAACGTCGCTCTGTAAAAAACGCCGCCCTCTAAAAACGCCACCCTCCAGTGAACGCCGTATTAAAAGGTCCATTCATGCAAGAAGACTGTCATGGAGACAGTGGTGATGACATTTTTTGATATTTTTCATACTGTGAACACATCTTTTTTTGAACTTTAAAGCATTTTCCACAGTCTTTGTTACTCTTATTTGGGTAAAGAAAACAGTGTGTAAAGTATCACTTTTTTGTTTTACATAGTTCAAAATATTACAATACAGCAACACATAGCTACAAAAATGATGCCATAGGGAGCTTGATAAGCATGGCTATGCTATATGACCTTTAAACAAATAACACAATAAGTACCTACATATACAGATAGCAAGACAGATACCAAGTATTATACCAAAATCCATTTAGTTCGTCCTTAACTGTACTACCGTAGAAAAGAAGGTATGAAGCTTTGTAGATTTTAGTATGCTCCTTCGTAAACTAGATAAATTTGCGATACAATTACGGTTGGAATAGTAGCAAAATAATGAGTAGAGAGAAGAGAAGGATGAGAAAGAAAACTGATTTGCCTATGTTGATGCTGCTGATGTTATAAGTATCACTTTTCAGTTTGTAATGAACGCCGCCCTCTAAAGGGCGCTGCTTTGTAATAAACGCCGCATCAAAAAAGCTCGGTTTTTAATGTAAGCCGCAGTGTTCATTAGAGGAAATTCGATATTTATGTCAGATGCAATCGCTTGTTGCATTTTTCTATTGCTAATATTGCAACTTTCGATTTCTTGATTCAATGATTTTAAATGTTCTTTTAGAGTAAAAGCATTTTGATTGAGTCTTAATCTGATTGGTTGATCAGCTGATGGGCCGGTTGATTAAATTGTTCATTAATTTAGTCTTTAGAGTAAGCGGTCTTGCCGATTGACTGATTTATCAGTTGATTAACTGATGCATTGATTGTGCTTTTGGAGTAAACGATCCTATTGATTGATTGATTCATAATATGATTGATTGAGCTGATAGGCTGACTAATTGAGCTGATAGGCTGATACATTGATTGTACTTTGGTAGTAGATGATCCTACCGATTGATTGATTCATAATCTGATTGATTGATCAGTGATAGGCTGATTGGTTGATCAGTTGATTGATTTTTTCAGTGACTAATTATGTAGTTGATTACCTAATTATTTGTTTGATTGGTTGACTAGTTAATTACGTAGTCTATGTAATTACCTCTACTGTTTCGAGCAATTGAAGACTTTTCTTTCAGTGATATTTTTTAATTAGTTGACGACGTAGTCTTGTGATTCAGGCATAATGTTATCCATTCCCCCTTTCCTAGCCGGACCTTCAAACTTTGGTGAAAACGCTGAAGTTGGTCGTGGTAGCGATGAAGATAACAACATGTTGAGCAGGTATGGTGAAAAAGAGGACGTAGAAGCCATAGCTCAACGTGCTATGTCCCGTTTTGATGGCTTTGGAGAAAATGAAGCCCCATTAGGTAAGTGTATCGACACTCTCGATTAAACATATAGCCCATTCTGATATACATGTTTTTTCTTATAAGAAACATGTCCATAAGAAACATAAGGCTGAAATTAAGCAAAAATTAAGAAATATGGGTAGGTTGAGTTTCAAGCAATATCTTGAAAATGCCGCTTTTTTACAAGAAAGACAAGCTAGAAAAAAATCAATTGCTGTTTCACAAAACCTTAGTATCCTTATTTCTTGCATCACAGTCGCCCAATCTGGGTTGTTACTGTTATTGGAAGTCTTTAAAATTTGGTTGAAATATTAAACATCCAGGCTGAAGATAGAAACTTTTTCTTTTAAAAACTGCATGTAGTTGCATTTTGCTAACAAATCATGAAGGCTTACAATATTGTTGCAAGTACCTGATTACTAAGCATATATGGGAAAACAGTCTATACCCGAAGACACGTGCAAAGTACCCAACATGGGCAGAAAATCGCCTGTGCCAACATCATTGGCAAATACACATTCCAGATAGCAACTTCGTTGTCGCAACTGCAACACTAGTGACTGTTGCCTTCTGCTTTCATAACTCTGTTTTATCCTGTTTTATCCTAAATGAGACATTTGACATGCTTTAGCAACAAGAATCTCTGTATTTCGTATACACAAATCTAGGTATCGCACATGCAATTCCAAGTAATTGAGAGCAATGGCTCAATTTGATAAGGCCTGTAGACATCTACACTGGATTGAAATGGGGGGGGGGGTGTGAATGTCATAGGGAAAGAACACCTTTATTTATATTTTCATTGACTTAATAAGAAGTACGTGCCATTCTCTTTCTTCCCATTGCCTATGGGCCAGGCCCGCGAAACCTTTGTAGGCGTATTTTATGTAATCCATGACCAAATGCATATCCTTACAGATTTGTTGACTACGTCCACATTTTGTTCACCGTATAAATTCTTACCAGATATTTGCAGCTCTTATTGGTTTTATATAGTAAGAAATTTATGAGGTATAGTGAAGGAACTAACTAGTCGTACGTTCTCCCACTGCGATTGTGTGACTTAGGCTATCCACTATTGTTATTAATGTGATTATTGACATGAAAAGTCTTCCTATTTTTAATTCAATGAGCCCTGTTTCTCGACTGATGAGCCTCGCCTCTAATTGATCTCCTCGCCACTCACTTGCTGAGTCCTGATTCCATGCAGTAAGTCCTACCTTCCATTGAGTACACTCTGCTTCTCACCAGCATTGCCAGGACGAGAGAAACCCGCTAAGCCAAACTGGTAAAAAAAGAAAGCCAAATAAAGCCAAATGTGAAGACGAGGCTAGATAGCAATAGAAATTGGTAGTAATTGAAAACGAGGGGATGTATGACGTCATTCCACACATCATTGAGAAGGAAATAGCACATAAAATGTTCATTGCTAAAGTAGAAATAAAAGTGTCTTTACTCCCACTATTGAATACACGTTTTCTTTTTTTATAAGAAAATCACTATTTTGCCTGAGCCTCAATTTTCTTAACTTTTCCCGAAATTGAGCCTCAGATTTTCTTAAATGTTTCTTAACTTTTTCTGAAATAAACTGGCTAGAGTGGTTTGCACTTTCGTTAATACCATTATATACTTGAATTTGGATTCCATCTTTAACATTTTGAATACAATAACGACGAAATTACCGATTTTTGGTCTATAAAAACACTTAATTTTGGAATTTGAGCCTCGTGATTTTCTTACGATTTTCTTAAGATTTTGTCGATTTGAGCCTCATTTTCTTATAAACTTTTTTCTTATAAAAAAAACGTGTATTTCACAGTTAGCTGCTTTGTTTGCTCAATTGTGAAATATACAGTTGAACTCATGTAATTCGAATCTTCAAAGGGATTCAGAATTTGTTCGAATTACATGAGTTTCGGTTTATAGGAGTTTGACTTTTTCCGGCCGAATTTTGGTGGGAAGTGTTAACGGGTTTACGGCGCTGTAAATTATTAATGTTGTAATATGCTATGGGGTAAAATGACGCGTAGTATTTGAGAAATAAGTTGTTATTTTAATGTAAAACAAGTGTTACAACATTTTAAATATCATTTTTTCTCTCATTTTTTGGTCTGTCTCCTATTAACCAATCTCCTATGGTTGATCTTAACTGACTTTTGCGACAGTATAGTATCAAACTTTGGGTCTGTCTCAAACAACGTCAGTATCTTCAGAGTTTCTATCGCGTCTTCAATCTCGAATTGTGATGGTGGCGAAACTTGATCGTCGTCCTTTAAAGCATTGTACTTTATTTTCAAAGTCACCTCATTGTGTTTCCTCTTGGATGCCATTGTTGGGAATGATGTAAAATATCAACAGACAAACAAAAACACCCTTAACGCTTTTTCAAAACATTCTATTTCAACGAAGCGTTCGATTATTGAAAAGTTCGAATTTGATTGAAACGTTACATTGTTAAAAAGTTCGAATTTCACGAGAAAGTTTGATTATTGGAAAAGTTCTAATTTCATTGAAACCTTCCATTGCCGAAAAATTTGAGCTTTAGAACTTTGAATGGATTAAAAATTTTCAAAATTTGAATTACATGATCAAAATTTGCTCACAGGGCCAAGAAAACTGTTCGATTTACATGATTTTTCGAATTACTTGAGTTCGAATTATAAGAGCTTTCTTGTAAGGGTTTTAGAGTAAACTCGGACGGGACCGGAGAATTCGTTCAATTTATGATTATTAGAACTATAGGAGTTGGAATTACATGAGTTCAATTGTATTTTATTGATTTTATAGGGTATTATCATTCATTATGGTACAAATAACCTTAGGAATAAGAGATCTCCCAAATTAAGCCAAATTAAGTCAAGTTCTAGCTCTAAGCCGAATCATTTTTCAAAGCCAAATACATTTTGAAAAAGCTAAATTTCTAAAATTTGGCTTAAAAAAGCCAAGTTGGCAACCCTGTTTCTCATCCTCTTTTGTAGCAGTGACCTTTTACTCTTTCTTTAGATCTGCTTGCTACTTTTGCTTTTACGTCATGGTCACATGTTCTTCATGGTCACATTTTGGTAATTCGGTATTGCCTTCATTTAGACTGAATCTCTTTGGCCTGTTATTGCAAACTTTTGAAAATTTCAACACCCATGTCCATTTATTTAACACCCCCACCCCTACTAACCAATTTTGAAGAAAATCCAACCCGCCTTTTTGCTAGCACCCTAACTCAACTAAAGATGTAAAAGTGTTAGAAAGGATAAATAAATAAATCACTGGCTTTGTTAACGCAACTCTATATTAAGAAGTAAGGAAATCAAAACCAACTGAACAAGATAGTAGCAAATGCAAGTACACACTCATGATTACGTTCTAAAAGCAGGTAGACTTATCTAAAAGGTTTTTGCATCATGGAGAAAATGTATACCTTATACGATGTTAACAACCAAGTGCAACAATTTTGAAATGTTTGAGCCCTCATATTGTCTGTTGAACATCGACCCCCCATCTATTAACAACTCCTTCCAATTGATGCTTTTTTGGCAAAAATGACAACTCTCCTTCTTATTAACCTCCTACTATTCGTGGCAAAGAGTACGCTATTTACAATCCTACAATAGCATGGGCTTGATGTTTCACCTTTTTTTACAGGCAGAGACAGCATGCAGCAGCTAGAGCCCGATGAATCTGTAACTAAAGCAATTGGCCGACCGTTTGATCCACGAAGTGAGCAAGGCAATATGGATGAGCGTCAGGATAGCCCATTTCAGAATGTAAAACAAGAAAATCCCTTCCAGGTTCCCATGCATAGCATTGCAGATCAGGCCTCCTTTGCAGAGTCACAGATGCAAAAGTTCAGACCAGAGTCAGGTGCACAGTTGGGTCCCCAGCAAGAGGAGACACCTTTTCAACCTCAATATGATGGCGGGGCTGAAGAGCCAGGTAAACACTTTAATACATTTCATCATGATGTTGTTTGCTATGTATGTATATAGGAATATTTCATAGGTATCTATAGTACATGCGTACATGCATTAGGGCTGCCCATACCTTTTGATTTTACCATTCGGTTATTCGGTCTGATATCTTTATCGAATAATCGATTATGCGGTAATATGGGTGTGGTCATAATTTAGGTTGATTCCACCATAGGCGTGGTCAGATATACGGCTTTTCTTGGACAAAGTTTCTTATGCTCAGCTTCAATGGGATTCCTGCTAACTGGTACTGCTTACAGATGCCTCTTGGCGGTCACAGTTATGGGGAATATATGCATTTTAGGGCTGTCTGACAAAGGCCGATTATTCGATATGCAGTTATCAGTTTTAGTTCCGGTCAGTGGATTCTCTGACCGATTATTCGGGAGGAGTCAAATTAGCCAATTAATCGAGAGGAGTCAAATTCTTCGCTTATTCGGGCATAGTCAAATGCTTCGATTATGCGATTAGTCGAATTCTTCGATTATTCGGGTGTAGTCACATACACCGATTATCCGGTTAATATACAAAATTCGAATCTCTGGTTGAAGTGCTAACAATTTGGTCGTTACTATCTCAATAATCAATCGAATAACTTTTTATGATGCTACTTCACAGCGGCCTGACAGACTCTCAATACCTGGGTTTTAGGGATAAAGTACATCTGTAGTAGTCACATGTCAACTCGTATATTTTTTTGGCGTATGTGCCCATTTTGACATACCTGTTTATAATTTTCATATAGGCATCTGTCCTTCAAAGTATTTCCTTTCCCTTTAAATATTGGGGATCATCCTAATGGTCGGACGGTAGCTGCCCATGTTTAAATGTCCCTGATTACATCTTAACATGATTACCTCTTTTTGGACAGCAATAGCACCTAAATTGCTAGGGTGATTAACAGTTTCTCGATTTTCAGTTCCGCGTTCATGAGAGTTTACTAATCCTTAGAGGCCGTCCGATCCTTAATTCCCAAACGTCCTCCATCCAACTTACGCTTTTCTAATTTATTGATTACCCTATAATATTGCTATGGATTTCATGTCATACCCTTCTCATTGTTTTGGTTTATTGACTCAACCTTTAGTTTGTTTTCCCTAGGTTCCCCATGTTTATTTTGTTTACCATTTACTTTCCTATAAATTTTGAGTTTGTGTTAATTTATTACACTGATGATGGATCCCTGGAATTAGGGTCCGAAACGTCTGGATTTGTCATGTTTATGTCTAAATAACTGGAAATGTCGAAATTAATGGAATCATGTCTCTTATTATCGTCGTATTCATTCTGCGATTCCTCGATTTTATGTTTGATTTTATACTTTTATTTAAGGAATTTCCTTTTGTATTTTTTATTATAGTATTTATATATTTTGTTTTTTTTATTAAATAAACTGTAGCATTCATGGAGGGGCCCTTGGAATACAGAAATTGCTGAAGGGCCACCCTCCCAGCAATGAAAATGAAAATGAATGAAAACTACATTTTTTGACGTCATTCAATTTCGTAAAGTGAATCATATTTCAACAAATCAACGCTTGATTTAAAGGTATAGCTATGTAAAATTTTGGCCTCAATCCCAGTTAAGAGGAGTAAAGTTTCTGTTAGAGCCCAAAAAATTGATCCCATTTAACGGAGCCCCAGTTATCCGGGGTCCTAGTTATCAATAGTATACTGTATATGACAATTTTATACGATCGAGCACTCTTTATTTTATTTTATTTAAAATTATTCAAACAGGGTAGAGGTTACAAAAATAATTGATTTATAAACCTGCCCTGTTTTACACTAATTGAACTAATTACGCGAAAAAGGCTAATTACATCAAGTATGGAAAGAGTACAGAATGAATTAAGCTAGATACATGATAAAAGCGGAAAATCAACGTGTCCATTATAGCTTATCTTCATGCTTCAGTTTTGCTTTAAAGGCCAAGAACGATTTACTTTCTTTCGTTTCATTTGCAAGGTTGTTCCAAATGCACAATCCCTTGTAGGCAAAGCTTTTTTGTCCCGAGCAAATCCTTAGCAGGGGAATATGAAGATCTGTTTTTGAGTTACGTAACTACCTATTTTGTGTACCTGACAGCCTATGAAATAATTCTTTTACATATACTGGCGCTTCATTATGAAGTGCCTTATAGACAATCTTCACAGTTTCTGTATCAATCAGTTGCTTAATAGTAAGCCAACCGAGCTCTTTTATTAGTGGCTCCGACTCTGTTTTTTCTTCTAAGCTGCTATACATTCTACCCCTCACACCAGAGCCTCTTTTAACACATAAACTAGGGCGGCAGTTGCCCACCCACTTCTGATACTTGCCCCTCCAGTTACAGTATTTTACAGTGTTTTGACACTCCAGTAGATAGTCCTTTCCTTCTTTTTGATGTTTTAATATACGAATGAAAAGGTCTATTGACTGTCCTTTACGCATCAATGATGTCATCTCCAACTTTTCATCTACAAAAGTAATAGCTCTACATGCAAAAGGGCTTTTCTATTACATCTACAGGATGTAATTCTGAAAAATTTCCAGGGGCAAAGCCCCCGACCCCCATTCGTCTGTACTCCTGCCTCAAGTATACGTTGAAGAAAAATGAGGTGCCATTTTACAGTTGCCCTCCTCCATAGCTAGGATTTCTTAACAGAGGCTATTACTAGCACAATGCATAGTTCACTACTGAGACAGTTTGAGCACTCTTGGTTCGGCTCAGTGGTTGCACTTCGTTCACCTTCAACTTAGTTCCACTGGCAAAACTTTGCATAAGCTCCCGGCAGGATTGCCACTACGGGGTGTTATGAGGACAGCTGCCCTCCTAACTTCCAAAAGAAACCCCGACAGCAGCCCAATATGGCAAAGAGCACAGTTTCTCAGCACTTTGACTTGCCGAAGATAGAAGATTGCTGTTTTATGTTGAAAATCATCACCCAGTTCAGTGTCTGTGCACCAGAGGAACTTGCAGCTGCTCCTTATTGAGATTTTAGAAAACTATCAACAATTTGAATCCATCTTTCATGGCAGAAGTATTTGTTACCAATGTTGTGCCGTATAATCTTTGTGGCAGCACTAATCTTGTTTTACCCAATGCTAGGACAAACCTGTATAGCATTGGTACAGTCAGGTTTGTTGGTCAAAAATTATGGTAGACTCTGCGGAAAGAAATCAAAGAGTCCCAAGCATTGGAGACTTTCAAGAGAATATTAAGGCCATACCTCTTGATTGCAGCTATAAATTATACAAATGTGTTATTGTAAATTTAGGATTTTTTACAGTATGTTATTGTCATGTTTTTTCTATAGTTGGCTTTAATTAGCTAAGTGCCATTACATTTGCTAACTTTAAATAAATTGCTTATTATTTATATCATTATATTATCGTCGGCAATATTTCTCAAGTCGTCGTAACTTGAGCTCTTTTAGGTTTGTCATCGCATTATGTTTTGGTATCCAGCTCCACCTCAGACCCCCTTCCCTTCTATTTTCGAGTGCCATTTAGATGAAGCCTGGAACAAAGACTTTGATATTTCAGGAAGTTCACAATAAGACTGCTCTGTTGTTTTACCTAGGCTTTGACGGACAAGAGGATGCCAATTTTCAAGCAACTGCGATGAATGGTGCAGAGGCAATGATGGGTATGGGAATGTCCGAACAGGGAGGAATGAAGCGACACAGGACAAAAATGTCCAGCAAAAAGTCGCTGTCAAAAGCAATCAGGCAAAAGAAGATTTCGAAAAAGAGTCAACTTAAAAAGAACTACAGCTAAGGCAATCGTAATTTCATGCGAGAAGTTTATGAACTAGAACTCTGTAAATACACATTGAGATGATACCATAAATTCATGACGTGACCTTGATTCTTGGTGGGCATTTCAATTTTTCCGTAGTCGAATACTCTTCTCCTAAAATACCAGTAGTCCTTGCGAAGCTCTAAGACCAACAGAGGACTCTATGAGACTGCTATACACTTCATTTTGGACCCTGAGCTCAACTTTTGAGAGCTTATGCTTTGCTAGATATGTATCAAGCTCACCCCCCCC
>OLMO02000273.1:4994315-5011057 GCA_900291935.2 Cassiopea xamachana
ATATATATATATATATATATATATATATATATATATATATATATATATATATATATATATATATATATATATATATATATATATATATATATGTTTATTTATTTTTATACCTGATCATCGCCCAAGAAACATTAAGCTCTGAGGCCCAGTTTACATCGAAACGTTTTCCTTTCCGGCTTCATATGAAAATGACTCTATACGAAGCACTTTACCGTTCACATAATGCCGTTTCATACAGAAATATTTCCATACCGTCTTCGCAAGAATTCGGTATAGTGTAAGCGGGGCCTGAGTTAAAGCACTACGTTGTTTTTCACGTGCTTTTTCGTGTATTTTGCTTTGTCATATTGATATCATCAAATCTTCATTAGATAAATAGTATGTTCAGAATCCTTGTAGCTCATATAATAGATGTGTTTTCTCTAGGGCGCCATCGTCGCAGCAGAATGCGTTATCTGGGACAAGATCTCAATAAGCTTGGCATTGTACGGGCTGTTCCCGTTTTTGACTCTCCAGCTAAGCAAGACACTGGTCTCCCAAGCTTCATGAAAGGTGAATTTTTATACTGTATAGTATGATATTTTTATTTCTAAAATTTCCCTAATTTGCTTGTAATTTATAGTTTATGAAGTATCGTTACCTGGCCCTTCTTGGGGCTTTGTGTCTACATAAGCCCAAGCTCAACCCGTTTTCGTTCACACGGCAACTTGTTCAAAGCTTAATTGCCGTCCTTCTGCTAATTGATTTTTGAAAATTCCTCTAACCCTCCGCTCTTATTAGAACCCCCACTGATTTTTCAAACCCCTCTGCTTATTTCGACCCCCTGGCAATTAGGAACTTAAGAGTAGCTATGTTCACGAGGCAAAATTCAACCTAAATGGAACCTGGTTTGGGTTTAGCCTAGGTTGACCCAGGGTTGAGTTTAAGTATAGAAATTCTATGGAATTAACCTAGGTTCAACCTGGGTTAGCTTGCGTCGTGTGAACAACGCTAAAGTCGTTTTAATATTTGCTTGCACTGGCTTTGTTACGTATGTCCATTGCTAATAATAGGTCCTATTTACCTTACCCCACTGCCCGTGTCTTTTTGTTGCCATGAAAGTCCTGTTGTTTACGAACCGTTTGTTTCCTTCAGTACCATCTGCAGAGATGGGAAGCCTATCAGGAAGTTATGACAACAGTCCTGCAGCCAGGAAAAGTTCTTTGCTACAGTTTGAGATGGGACAACGAGCAAATCAAGTCCCAGAAATGGAAATCAGGGTTTTGAAAAGATAACTTCTGCTCGGTGAGTCTTTTCTGTGACATGTGTAGAACTGATAAGGCCCCTTACAAAAAACATTAGTTTATCATTCCAGCGCGCGTCATTTTTTTCCTCCCACGTCAATTTTTTTTGAATTGTGAATTCTCTTTTTTCATGTTTGTCATGATAACTAATGCATCATTGGAATTTAGTAACATTGCATTCGCAATTAGACGCTGTTTTGTGTCAGTTAGATTGCTGTATTCATTTTTCCCAGCTCTAAGTCAAAAATGCACACTTTTTCTACCTTCTACGACGGCGAATAACATCCTCATTTATAGTCGAAATATAGCGTTTAAGTACTATGATTAGGAATTAAACATTCACTCAAGGCCAGACTGTAATCCATAATACTGAGAGTAAACAAAATATAAAAAAACGCACCCGCGAGTGAAAATATATTCGAAAAAGGATGATAAACTAACTGATGTTTCTAAGGGGCTTTATTAAGCACGTTCCTGAACTCATCCTGAAAGCACAGTGCTAAAAAGCATCCTGTCACCTGAGTTCTAAATTGCTAACAAGGAAGTCAATATGTGAGCAATGCGCACTTTTTCTACCTTCTACGAGGGTGCATAACATCCCCATTTATAGTCGAAATATAGCGTTTAAGTACTATGATTAGGAATTAAACAATCACTCAAGGCCAGACTGTAATCCATAATAATGAGAGTAAACAAAAAATGAAAGACTCACCCGCGCGTGAAAGTAGTTTCAAAAAAGGATGATAAATTAATGTTTTTTTTAAGGGGCCTTATTAAGCATACCATCGAAACTGTGCATTCCTGAAATCATTCCTGAACTCATCCTTAAAGCAGACTGCTAAAAAACATCCTGTCACCTGAGTTCTAAATTGCTAACAAGGAAGTCAATGTGTGAGAAATGCGCACTTTTTCTACCTTGTACGAGGGCGCATAACATCCTCATAACAGTATCTATAGTCGAAATATAGCGTTTGATTACTATGATGAGGAATTGTGCAATCGTTCAAAGCAGGCCAGACTGTAATCCTTTTTTGCAGAGAGTAAAAAAAAAGAAAATCACCCGCGCGCCAAAAAATTTTCGAAAAAGGATGGTCAGTGTTGCCTCCAAATCAGGGAAGTCAGGGAATTCAGGGAAAATCAGGGAATTTTATTTTCATTCAGAGAGAATCAGGGGAATATTTTGGAAAATCAAAGAAATCCAGGGAAGTTTTAGAGTTACTATTGTTTCATTTTAGAGAGGTGACTTTCAATATCCTCAGTCATGCATTCAGTTGAGTGTGAAAATTGCCAAGTTTCCCCTTGTTTGTAGCATTTCGTTCTGTGCAGTCATTTTGAAATGAAGTTCCGCATTTTATGGAACCAATAGTTGGAACTGCCAAAAATAGGGTTGAGGCTCTCCACGACACCACATCTGTTGAAAGGAGTGATAACAATATCAGGGGGGGAATGAGTAGCATTTTACGAAAAATATCAGGGAAAATCAGGGAATTTTGTCTTGAAATAACAGTGGCAACTCTGATGATAGAGTAATGTCTTTTTAACGGGGCCTAAAAAGAATGCTAACTTTTTTGGTTAGTAGGTTTGATTTGCTAGCTAGTTAGTTGGTGGTTAGCTAACATGATTGTCATTGAGTGAGCTAGTCAGAGGGTTCACACTGAACCTGGAAAACCTGGAAAATAGACCATTTATATGAAAAGTCAGGGAAAACCTGGAATAGTCAGGGAATTTTTTGTAATTTTTATTCAAGTCAGAGAAAAGCCAAGGAAACAAACCATTTAGTCCATATATATTACTTTCATGATCTTTTTGGATGGTTCTTCGCAAAGTGGCTGTTCAGTTTGTTGTCAATAAATGTGAATTTTGTCACTTTTTACAGTGCTATAGCAAAGATATGCACATTACCTATCTATTAGGCTTCATTTACTTAACCTTTTTTTATTAATGTGTGAAAGTGGGGTCAGGGAAAAAGTGGGTGTTTTTGACTATCGGTCAGGGAAAAGTTAGGGAATAGTCAGGGAATTTTGATTGATGTATTGGGTATGAAGCCTGTAGTCAGTTCATAAGTATGCCAATTGGTGAGTTGGTTAGCTGGATATGGGACTGAGTAGTTTGTTTGTTTCATTTCTGGACAGTTGATAGCTATTCAGCTGGCATGCCTCTGCGGCCTACGGCTTGTTCTCCTCGATTTTATTAAAAGGTTGACTGAAAAGGTTGGAGCATTAGAAAGTTGGGGGTACATCATTAAAAAGACACAGCATGCCTACAAGCTGTAAAGTGGAACCTTGTTTAAAATTTGTAAAGTAGGGCGCATGCCTCTGTCCTCCAATTTCCATGTCCAAGAGTGAATTCACCTTTTTTATAAGAATAAAGGTTGCAACAATATTTGTGCCTAAAATCGCTGAATTTTGAGTATAATTTAAGAATAATGCAGGACCCAAGCTTCGTCGAGATTTTAGAATTTTTGTATTCTAGTTACATTACTGCTTTCAGATTAAATTTTGCATTATCAATAAAATATTTATTGTTGCTTATTGTTTTATGATGAAATAAAGCATCACAAAAGATTAGAACAGTTAGAACTTTCGTACATAAGAAAAGTTTACGAATAATCTTAGATTCACAATTGGCTACGTTGAAGAATATTGAGGCTGGAAAAAAATTGGGTACTCGCTAAAAGAAAAAGAGGGTATTTATGAAACAGTGAATGCTTTTTTAAGTGTTTATTAGTAAATTATCTTAATTACTTGAATGATGAACTATTATAATAATTATTCATTTGACTAACTCATGAACTCTTTAATTATCTGATTGTTAATGTTATTTCAGCTGCTGTAATCATGTGGTCGTCAGAAATACGGAGTAGTCATGGCATAAAATTGTTTCCCAGCTCATGAGAATTGTAAGATATCGGATGGTATCGTGTAAATACACCAGCTTAAATTATTAAATAAAATGACAGTTATCTCTAACAGATGTATTCAGAATTCCTAAAAAATTTATTCAAGCGACTTATTATACGTTATTTAAAGTTGAATAAACTAAGACACTAATTATTATCGTTATCTCTTTTACAAAAGGGTGAAGTTCTGTGAAATCAAAAGTGAACCCTTCTCCACTCCCTGCTCAGCAATTGCCTACTGATGGCCTTCAATAATTTTGTTTTTGATAGAAATCAAGGCAACGCTAGGCGTATTTTTCTGCGCCGATCATAAAGTCTCAGTGGTGGCGCCAGAGAAGAAATGCTGGAGGGGCTAGTGCTTCCAAAGAGCCGATAGTGAGCGAAGTTAAACGAATAGCACCTATCGTATTGACGATAGAACTAAAACAGAAAAATTCATAGATTTAATGAAGTTTAAGTGCCAACGGGGAGGGCTCAGTAAGATCGTGGGAGGGCTAAAGCCCGCTGGCCCTCCGGTAGCGCCATTCCTGCCAGGTCTCACAAAGTTTTCAAGGTGTTTAAGGTTTTTGATCGAAGCTGTTATATTTTGACCCTTGTTAAGCTAAAGTGCTTATAGCCAGGGAGGTAGCTAGTTGGGTGTGTAGGGTTCTTATATTCCCCTGCCTTCGGTGATCTCGTTGATAAATTCAGATTACATTCTTTGCCAAGAAGTAGTCATAATGTTGTTGAATATGCCCTTTTTGGTATTAATGCTCACCATAACATAGGCGTCAAATCTTGATAGGCAGAAAGCCTTCGATGGTGATTCCTTTGCTAGCCAATCAAGATTTGATGCCTATGCTGCTCACATAGAATGAGGAGTTCTTGCTAGGAAAGCGTCCTGTCCGTAAATCAATGCCCCCCCCCCCAGAAAAGATGTCACACAACGCCACTTCTTATAGCAACTACCGTACTTTCATTGACGGGGGTGTCAGAAGTTTTTGCCATACAGAAATGGAGTTTGCCTTGCGAAAAATTCAACCATAATATAATGTCACCTATTAACAAAGTACCACTGCAGTGGTAATAAATTTAGGACACAGCATCATGTTTACCACCTATGAAAATCATCATTTGATTTACACCAAGATGCACTTTTTCCATGTAGAATGTCATGCCAGATAAGGGGTGCCGTGGAGGGGGCTCAGCCTTCTTGCTGAAGGTATGAGGGTTTTGGGGAAGCTGAGCCCCCTTCATCGAAAATCTGTTAGACTGGATAAGTTCATAACTCCACATCTGCCAATGGAAGAGAAAGGAAAGGTACGCTTCTATCAATAGGAGAAGAATACCCTAACCCTATGATTACCTTCTTCTTCTTTTAAAACTTTCACATACACCGGTTTGACATGCAAATTATGTCCTACATGCAACATTGGGCTTGTTTAAGGTGGTCCACATATTTCTTACAACACAATCTTCTTACAATTTAGAGCGACACTACTGTCCCAGATGTGTAGTTACTGACTTGGTTGTACGCTAAAGCCCTGGTCAAACGTGAAGAACATTTCAACGAACAATGTTCAATATTCACTTCAAAAGCTCGATGAATTGTTCGTTGCGTTTTGCCGTTCTGGCTAAACGTGACGAACACTTCAACGAACATTTTGCAATGAAAAGGCGCCAACGCAGCAGCAAGCAAATAGAGTATGCAGACTCGCATGACTTTGCTGGATTTATGAGAAAGATAGGAATAGAGCATGGTGGAAATGGTGAGAATTGAGCATGATCTTATCGAAAATGATATTTCCGGGGACCAAATGTTAGGTGAAGAGTTGTTAGACGCTTGAAAAGAATAAACGTAAACACTTGGGCCCAGTTCCTAAAATCATCCCGCTGATGCCCTAAACTTGCTGCCCTATGCAATTGCTCATGATTCTTTAAATTGAACCAGTTTCACATTTATTCAAATTCAAAAATCTACGAAGAACTACGCAAATTTTGGTTGGAAAGTTTCTTATATACGCTTGCATGCATTGGAAAATCTCATTTGTTCTTTGAAATGTGTCATCAGAGTGGCCAAACGCGACGAACATTTGCAGAACATGAAATAGTCCGAGAAATATTTTGATCTTCATCAAACAATTTTCGTACTACGCCGAACATTGCCCAACATGAAATTTATCATCGAAAAGGGTGGCCAAACGCGACGAACATTTGCAAAACATGAAAGTTGAACATTGTTCGTTGAATTGCTCGTCGCGTTTGGCCAGGGCTTAAGGAAACACAAACAAAAAGGCCCCCGATGTGTTTTGAACTGGAGGCAGGGACACTCGTCGTATCAGTAACTAACACAGAAATGGCCCGTAGCTACCGTCAAAGAGGAGCGGGAGTAAATTAAAAATTTTTAAGACTACGCCCTCTAGAACATCGGAAAACGCCCTTTTGGAGCAAGGGAGAACGTTACTGTCATCATTGATCTTTTTGCTCTGAAGGAAAACTGATCCTCTAACTTGGAAGCGAAGTGCGAGTATGCTACGCTAACCCGCCATTTTGGTGTCGTATGCCTGCAGTCCAACGGTAGAAGCTACACTTAATGGTAGTGCGTTGGGGGAAGTCTAGTCCAAGTCGGGATGTGCACTGGAATTTGTATGCGACACAACTCTTTGACATCATCATTGCCCCGCAAAGGATGCAATTGCCCTACGAATCAGTTTCAGATCTGACGAGCTGCACTATCTCACAATTGGTTTGGCACGGTACAAGACTGTATTCTTTGTAGTGCGTAACCGACCGCACACGTGCCAAACCACAAAATGAGGAGTATTCTAGGCTACACTTTGGTGAAAACCCTTTTCGTTGTGCCAATTTCGCGGCTTCCATCCGCGCACGATACTTCTCCGCGCACGATACTTCTTCGCGCCATGAACTTCTCCGCGCAGAAATCAAAGAATACAAACTGAGGCAGTACATTTCACTACTTGTTTCGAGGTCCGCTACCGAACTTCCCCGTTGACTCAAGAGGTTCAATGTATAGTACAAAATAGTTTCACTTTTTATCTTCCTTACTTCCTCTTCGAAATTATCGGAATATTTTGTCATAGTTGGTTGTCCTTCCATGCTCATCTATTGTCCAGACAAGAGCGGGAGGACCTAGCTCAGTAGTGGGCTGGGAGTTATCTTTTCGGGGGGGGATGCACTTTTACAGTTGGAAAAAGTATCCCAGTGCCAGCATGCCTCCGGCTTGGATATCGCTGGAATTTACACAAACTTGCAATTTCAACGTGGCATTGTCTTTGTTTGCTGTAAAAGAATAATAATCTATTTACCAATGTCTTTACAAAGGTTAATAGCAACCAGACTGTGAATCACAAGCCTCTTAAGTGAGACCTCCTGACCTTATCAAAAGTATCCATACGTTTTATGGGAATTTATCAGTGCTTAATTCTATGTTTTCACATTTTTTCATGTGTGTATGCAAAATAGTTCCATATCTGGGAGTGTGATTATTGACCTAGCAACCTCATAATCTCGAAGAATTGTGTAGTAGTGTCTTGTTTGTCCTGTGAGCTAAAAATAGCCGTCACGCCCACGCGTAATAGACCAACACGACATCAGAGTGGCCATCTATTGTGATTCAATTTGTAAAGCCATTTCTTGAGATAATTCCAGCGCACTGTGAGTAATACAACCAACAACGGAAACCAAGGGCGGTGTTTTGTGTTTTTCACAACAACTTTCATGTAATTAACTGCATCAAATACATCTTCCACGTATTATTCCTGTTACTACGCCAAGGGGGTCCACTGGAAAGGCTAATACCTATTAGGTAGCTCAAGTGATGCGCCGAGACACCTTCTGTTGGAGGGGGGGGGGCGTTTTGACCAATTGGCCAACTATTATTACTAAAAAAAACAGGTCACAGAAAATATTGTTGCCCACTCGCTTCCAGCATGGCTGCCTTTTGACCAACTTTCTTGCAAATTTGAAAATATTAGGGGGCGAGACGCCCCCACGCCCCCAGTCAGCACATCCCTGGGTAGCACCCCTACTATTTTTATCTGAATGCCTTTGCTGAATGTAAAGCCTTCCAGGTCTCCGCAGACAGATAGTGCCTAGGCATAACTTAAGAGTGAGGTATAGTTAAAGCTATATGCCATTTTCGTATTTTTAGTCTTCCTGTCAAGCAATTTGCCAGCTAAATTAGAGACGCAGCCTCTCTTCTAATTGATATACTAAATCAAGGATCTCCAACATTTTTCGCCTGAGGGCCACATCAGCTATTAAACAGCGGGTGGGGGCTATAGTACAATGGAAGTCCAAATAATAAATAAGTAAAACAGGGATTTTGCCTTTAATAATTCATTTTGCACTATTTTATTCAGTTTCTGTTTAGTATAACCTCCAAGCAAGCGGTTGATCTAGGCAGGACACGAGTAGATTTCCCTATTTTTTCCGTATACAGAAGTCTCAGCGGGCCAGATGGAAAGGTATCGAGGGCCGTAATTTGGAAGCCTCTGTGCTAAATGCATGACTTGCTGCCTAAGAAGGCTACCTTGCTTGACAATGAAATGAATGGCATTAATCATTATAGTCTGCATTCAATGCAGTGTGGTCCGTTTTCACATGCAAAACAGCTTCCTCAAGGCGAAAGGTCATACATCAAGAGTCGCTGAGAATTGGTGTTTCAAAATGAAAGTGAAAGTTTGATATGGTTATTGACACTATGTAAAACGAACAACGTTGTCCACCTTTCGAAATACTCGAAATATCTCAGATTGCTTCGCATTCCAAGGGGAAACTTAAGATTGAGCCCTAAAGGTAAGAACATACTATTTTTCTTGCAGCAATACGATTTACGATTTCATCTACCACCTGTATTTACTTCATACATATCTGTCATTGTTATCGTCATGACATCACAAGAGAATCGACGTTTGGACAGGCAATGTCGTGTTGGTAATGCATGTGTCTTTCATACGGAATAATTTCGAAAGAGACCCATATTTAGAAGGCCAAAAATGCTGAGAAGCTTCTCCTAATAAAAGACCAATCCCTAAGCAGCTTTGTAATCCCGAATTCACATTTTTGTTTTCTAAGAATAAAGTTTATAAGAATATTAAGGCTCAGAATCGCTGAAGTTTAAAAATAATTTTAGAATAATGCAAGGTTCAAGCTTCATTAAGATTTAGAAATTTTGTGCATTCAAGCTATAAGGGCGCTTTTAAGTCAACATTTGGACAATCAATACAATATTCATCAGTTATAGTTCTCTTTTGATTTGCTTTATGATTAATTATGACGCCAAAAAAGATTTGAATGTATTCCTTTCATTTCCAGACCAACCAACGCCTTTAACACTTAAGAAAAATCTTAGGCTCAAAATTAGAAAAGTTTAAGAACATTGAGACTTGGAAAAACGTTAGGTTACTCTTATAAGGACATTGAAATGATTAGGTTGTCACTGTACTTTCACGTACATGAAACGTCGTCGCTGCCTCCTTTGCGTCTTTTTAGCAGCAATGCAAAACAAAATCCCGAATACACGTTCATAAGAATATGTTTTATAACAAAACAGTACTCGATTGCTCAAAAAATTGGGAATGTTCAGTACTGGATTTTTGAGACCCAATAAGGTTAATAAGTATATATGTATTTTAAATTAATCTGTGCACAAAATGTTCTGTATGGTATGTTGGCTACCCTTTGACTGTTTAACTTCTGTTATTTGCTAAGAATTATCGTCAATTCAGGTATAGATGGAACTCTTCACTTTCCACTAATCGAAAATTTTTGCTAGAAAAGCCTAGAGAATAGTTCAATACTTGAATCGTGAAAAAGTTATGCAAGTTTCAGGAAGCTGAAACCCCAAAAAACAAACTTTCATATAAATAAAGCGTGTTAAATGTCTTTCTTATGTACTATTTTCACAGCCACGAAGCCAGAGGGCGGCATGGGAGGCACTGCCCCCTAGCTGAATAATTTTGCCCGCCCTTGCCCGCCCATAACTTTGAACCATGATCATCTGGTGTCTTGTTATTGTCTTTTATATGTCAAAGAAAGAGATTGAATCTATCTAATGGTAATTGAATTAATGTTGCAAAGGGGCATTCCCGGCATCATAGGGAATGTAATTGTGAAAATGTTTTCTATGGGCAAGTCTCTAGACCCTCTTTGTTGCTTTAATAGCTATAAGCAACATTGGTCAAATTATAGTCAACATAGAAACAGGGGCAGATCCAGTGGGGGGGGGGGCAAACCTCCCAAATGGTAGCATTTCCTATTGTAAACAATAGTTTTAAGAAACCGTTGCATGACAAAGACAATATTGACCCACAATGTTCAGCTCTGGCTCCGCTCCTGCATAGAAAGCGTGGTGATCAAACATTTTTGATCGGAGCCCTAAAGTCCCTTCCTTTTCCCATGTGTCCACGAAGCACCATCTTTAAGTTTGTGTGTAGCTGCCACACACATCAGTCCTGTTTGCCCCCCTGTCTTTTGAAAGCTGGCTTCTTGACTTTATTTTCAGGGCACTAAATGTGCAGTTAGAATTAATGAACTGTTAAAGAACTTGAGGTACTTCAAGGTAATAATCGTCATAATTGTCACTATCATAACAGTACTAATTCTTTTAAACATCTTATTCATGAGAAAATTAAACATACTAACATAGACCTCTCTGTAGCTAGGCAGTTTACACTTGGCTTGCCTGCATGATAGTTATAATCATCACCATGACTTTTTTCTACTAGGTACACACGGGGTTCGCTCTGTGGAGTGGTCACTGTGACGAATTTTCTTTTCTTTGTAATCTCCTGTTAGGATTTGCATTTGTAATCATTTCTTTTGCTCGTATTCTTTGTGTTTATTTGTATATGTAGCAATTGCAAGGTTGCAATACATTTTCATGCTCCTTGCACTGCGTTTATATATATATATATATATATATATATATATATATATATATATATATATATATATATATATATATATATATATATATATATATATATATATATATATATTATATATATATATTATATATATATATATATATATATATATATATATATATAATGATCAGTATAATCTCTATCAGTTTAATCATTGCCATTTTTATCATCTTCATTATTATCGCTATCATCATCATCGTCTTGCATCCCTTTGTCACACCTTTATGGAGCATGATGTACCAAAATGGTGCACCTGCCAGTTCATAGCTGACATGTGGGTAGCTCCAAGAAGTGCGTTGCTTCAAATTCATCTTCTGTACCCACCTTTACAAGTCATGGGCATATAAGAAACTATGGCTGGAGTTTCGCAACTTAAGGCTTATCTTTATTTGTATACCTCGCCCATTGCCATTCAAAACACGAAAGTCTTTCAATGACCGTTATTGAAAGTTGTATTAAGCTCATTGCTGAAATCATGTGAAATCGCACTTCATTTGCGTTTGAAATGAACTGCTTTATTGACGTATTTGGAAACTGGGTTATTCCTTTTTGTATACAAATAGATAAGAAACATTTACGCCACTCTCTAGGGCCAGAAATCTCAGATATTTCAAGTAGTTTTGAGGGCTTCAGCATAGGCCAACATGTCCTTCAAGTTGCCCCTTCAAGGGTCTCAACAAAGGTGCCCATTTTTGTTATTTGAAGGATAAGATTTGGTCATTTAGTAGCTGTCTGTGGCGGTTATTCGGAGAGGAAGGGGGTCGAAATTCCCCTAGGTGCCATCGAATTCGCAAATACTGGGCAGATTTAGTTGGCTACTGATTAAATACACCCTTTTTGATAAGGAATTGCTTCATAGGGAGCCTACGTGTAGAGAGCCAAAATATCTAATGAAAAATTTCTTTTGACTGCAACCAATAAAAAATTAAGAAGTCGTTTCCATTCATTTGCAGCCGAAACTCGTATGGATTGGTTGCCATGCACCTTTCAAGTTTTTCAACTTTTAGTACTACAATTTGACTAGGGTTTGTTCTGTGTAAATCCAATGGTGCAACCGACAACTTCTAAGGCTCCACACTTTTGAAGGCAGACGGTGCCCCTCAGAAGTATTCAAGAAGAAACTTTATTGTATTATATCGAGGGAAATTTAAGGCGCCCCAGTCTCACTGAATTCCTAAGGCCACCCCCGAGTGTCTCTGTTGCGCCCCTGTGTAAAGCTCACGCCGGAGCTACGCCAGTAGCTCCTCGGATGTACGCTAATGCAAAGCAACGTAGCGTAACGTAACGTAACGTAATGTAACGTGAACGTTGAAGATAACAGAAGTTACTGCCTCATGCTTCTATCAAGGTGCATTCCATGCACTTAGGTCCTAAGATCTCCGGCGTGGAGTTAGCTTTTCTGTCGCTGTAGCGGCGTGGATATATCCTAAAGTATGCCCTTTGGCGTTGCTGGCGTGATAAAATGCAAATCTTGCTCACAGTTCTTTTAATCTTTACACCTCAGGTGTACGCCAACCCCCAACGTTGGCATACCTCAGGAACTACTGGTGTACCTCCGGCGTGAGTTTTACACGTAATGCACTCTGGCGCTTCTAAAAATAAGTGAATTGTGCTTAACTTCAAAAATTTGAAATAATAGCCAAAGAGCAAATTCAAGGAAGTCCACGTCGCTACGCTGACAGGAAAGCTGCCTCCACGCCGGAGATCTTCGGACCTAATTGGATAAAATGCACCCTGGCAATTTGATCAAGAATAAAGAAGTCTTGGAATTAGGCCGTGAGCTTTCTGTCTGAAAGAACAGCGAGGTATTCGAAGCAGTTAAAACATTCACTATTGTTCTTCTAGAAAATTTCTTTTATAAATTGTTATGTCTGTCAAACTGGGAATGGAGCTCGAGCCTCCCTGCTACCCTCTCTCCTACGCCCATGCTGATAATGATCTGAAGATTCTCCTTCTGCAAAGGTGGATATTATTGTCAATGAGAGATTTTGCTAATCTATCATCAAGTTCAAAACAATAGCAGCGGCTTTTGAAAATTCTGTAATAATTACGGAAGTAAATATCGTGACCGCGTATAATTACATAAACGTATTCGGTTTCTCTGCAGATGTGGTTGGTAATGAGGAGGTAGGAAAAGCCTGATAAAAGATCAAATGCTCTCTCTTTAATATTTACTGATGTTACACGCCTCCCATTGGCTGCCTATCTTTCATACATTTTGCAATGCATTTGGTTATAGACTTGGCAATCAAGATGCACCCTAATCTACATAATTTCTGAGTAAAATGCCCTTTTACAGTTTGTAGAGTTGCCCATGTTCTTTATGGGGAACCCATAGAATGCATGTCCCCACTTTGCTCCCTGTTTTCCTGTACTTTGTGGCAGTGTATATCAACACGCTTTTATGAGGAACCTAGCTCAAAGCCTAGTTCTGAAATTTCCTAATTTTTGGGGTCTTTTGATTAAATTCTAGTACGAATGGCTCCTTCATAGTTGCTTAATTTTCACTGTACATATAGTGACAATAAATTGGTACAGACACAAGAAAACATCAAAGTTCTGAATCTTACCTTTAATTTTGGTGAAGTAGGAAAGAAGTTTTATGTATCTACGTGAGTTTTGGCTGTAATTGAGTGAACCGGCTTCCTGTTTCTTGATTATTTGCAGTTATAGAAATCTTTCAAATTGTAATGTTCTTTGGGTTTTCTTCCGTTGGTGGTTTAAGTTCCTTAAATGTGTTGGCCGCCTACATATAGGTTCCTTATAAAGTGGTTGCTTATAGAAAAAGGCTTGGATAAGAAAGGGAACAGGGTAGTTTCAAAATTGGCTAGTGGACTTGTTTGAAACTTTTAGACCCTGCTAAGATTGTGGGCAAGGGAACAACTTTGTAGCACATAATATATGGGACACTTTTTCTGATCCCATTATTCGAAATAGAAGCGAATGCATACCTTTACGGAGCTAGAAAGCTACTAATATGCATCTCTTCTAGAAACTTTACTTTTATCGAATGGTTAGAGAGAAGTTGGCTAGATTCCAAGCTATTGGTGGATTCTTGCTTTTCGTGAACAATTGTGGGTGACATTCCAGCTGCTGGACGGACCCAGCATTGTAAGGATGTGTACTATATAAGTTTCGAATGAGTAGACTCTTCTGTTTATAAGTAAGCGGAAGCAATATCATAGGTTTTCCGGACACACAACCTTGATGCATCATTATCAGGCCTGACTGCATCATCATGTCATATATTATGAAAGAGAGTGGATAGTCTGGAGTGTTTGACGTCATCAAATTAAGATCTCTGTTTATGGCGGACAGCGGACCAGAGCGTCAAGTGTAGAATTAGTACTTATTTATGCCACTTTGGTAAGTGTACCTAATGAGGAATGTGTATACTTGTAAATATTCACTTTTTCAACTTATTACTTGCATTTGCTGAGTGAGATTAAAGCTCAGTTAATGATTCCACGTTATTTCAATGTTACTAAATAGGCCATTGTCTAGGCCCAGCTCCGCTCAGGCAAGAAAGCTTTGAGTTCCTCCTGTTATTGTATTAGTGGCTCTGTTCTTACTAGTCTAATAGTGAAGCAGCTATTCCATACAGATATATGACAATATTCCACAGTTTTGTAAGTGTGTTCTTCTCACTGTTTGTTTGTAATGTAGAAAATCAACAATCACGCTTTGGGAGACAGTGAAGGAAACCGAGCTTATTATTTGGTTTCTGTGTTCAAGCGTTTTGTCCTAAAGCAACGTCGCATTTTGCCCAATACATCACCAGAAACGTAAGCATTAAACTTCCTGCATTAAGTTCATTGGCCATATTTTTGCGGCAACCTTCAATTTGTAGCTATGCCAACATTTGAGTTCCTTAGAGTTTTTTTGGTTTTCAGGTTTTTCATTTGAATTGAAAACAAAGCATCGGCATAGCCCTGCATACGCCAAGCTTTAACTAGCAAGCACATGCCATCCTTATTTCATCAGCTAATTCATAAGAAGTTTGAGATTTACTAACTTATGGTACCCGATGAAATGTCTGAATAGAGAACCAATATTTGAGTTCCTTGCAACAACTCGACATCACTCTCTAATTCACGAGGCACTGAAACTATTTTCTTGTGTGTTACGTAAGATATATATGCATTCGAAAACTCTGTGATTCTTATCCCCTACCATGTTCTCGCAATCCTATATTCGTTTCATACATGGGACAGTGACCAATGATTGCAAGTTAATCCCCCAACGCCCAACTATATTTTGAATAGAACTGATTCTATTATTTAAAAAATCCTGCCATCTTATGTGGTGAATAGCAAATATACTATGTAAACTATATAAAAAGTTTACAAACCAACTTATCCAGTCACCCTGTATTTCATCCACCCCCAGCACAGATCACTGAACACTGACTGCAGTGTCCCAATGACACTATAAAGTTTTTTTCAGTATGGAAATTAGAACTGCAGTAGGCCTTTGGCCTAAACAGAGTTAATTTATTTTATGTTATGCAATGTTATAATAGCTGTATAGTCAAGGTCTGGTATAGATTTGGGAATTTATTGGTAAATGTTGAAATATAATTCAACCATAGTTTTGTTGAATCAATGCATCTATCCTTGATAACATTTCCCTATAAGTATAAATCATTGGTCACATCAGAGCTTTTTCTAGTTTCTATTTTGTAAGTAGTTATCAGTTATTTGTCAGTTATTTTTTGACCAGTCTATTGAGCTTGAATGGGCGAGGTGGCATAGTGGTTAGAGCGCATACCTCCCATGCAGGAAGGTCTATGGTTTGAGTCTGACGCAATGCCCTGACTGAGTGCTCACTCAATGTTTACCCAGCAGCAAATGAGTACTTGATGGCAACACTGGGAAGAGAAAGGCAGCAAAGAAGAGAACTGGCCACCCTACCTCACTGATGGCTCAGGATAGGTGTCCTCTCTAACAGCCACTCCCCTATGTACAATAGTATATGGGACTACCATTACCTTTTTTTGGAGTCTGATGTAGTACCTAACTAGACTATACTTTCCTGCATTGCTTTGTTTATTGGATGAGTGTTTTATTGCTGTAGAATTTTTTCTGTTTTCTTGAATGAGAAATTTTTGAAGATCCTTTCCTGGATTGCCAATAACCCTGCTCCTATAATTTGTACACATACCACAAACTCAATTCTAGCCTTTCACAGTTTCTTCTCTTCACTTGATTTGGATACTTGCCAATCATGCTCAGTTTGAAAATTTTTAGTAATTGCTTTTTTAGTGATTTGAAATGAAAATCAATTGCCTTCCTAACAACCCAATCTCTGTGATGTAACCAGTGCCTTCAGAATGCTATCTCTAGATTACCCATTCCCTAAGCTCAGAAGAGTGAACAGAATGATGGATAGTCTTTTGAGATATACTTATAGTTGCTGTTTTGAGCCCATATACCTCATTCAAATATAGCTTATGTCAAAAACATGTGTACAAAAGTTCATTCACATACAAGTATTGACTGGTAGGAGTATTGGCTAGTACCAATTGACTTGGGCATGCCCACCCTTGACTCAAAACTGTTGCACAATGACTGGTGGGAGGAGGCTGCTGAAATGGCTGACACTGTAAATAGGGAGCACTAACCCCCCCCC
>OLMO02000273.1:5032995-5045757 GCA_900291935.2 Cassiopea xamachana
CCCCCCCCCCCCCCAAGGAAAAGGATTGGGATTGCAGTGTAGATAACATTGAACTAGAATGCCATGGACTCACTTTGGCGCTGTAGCCTCGTTTAACCACCGAGGAAGCGATTGTTCACTTCAAAATGGCTCCAGAAAGGGACGAAGATAAAAGTGATGCTCAAAAGAAAAGCTGTGACTTTGACTCCTTGCATTTCCTATTAAAGGTATATACTATGATTTAATTATATTGACCTTTTCTCGATAAAAAAATACTAGTTCATTTGTGAAAATTTTTAGCTGTGGATACTATTATTCGAGGCTTTGCTTGCATACTTTGCGCCAATGGTGCTTCATGGATAGCAGCTCATTTGTTAGTAGTGTTGTAGCGTCAAAGCTACCCCAGCCAACGCCCAAAAGCAAAGGAAATTCCATCTCTGTAATGCCACTCTCAGCAACTTATACGTCGAATCTTTCGTTTGTTGCCACGACGAAGGCTAAAAGATAAGGTTATAGCAGACCGGAGGTAGTTTGGCCTAAGAACTTGAATTGCACTCTGCTATGCACTTGCAATTGTAAGAATCAACATAGCGATTGAAATGGCATCAATAGTTGCGTCATATCTAAAACTCTATGCTAGCAGAGTGAAGTCTACATTTTCTTCATCCTGAGAACCCTTACAGGTTCTTCAGGTGAAGACAATGTAGTTACAATCCATCCCTATTTCTTCTCCTCGATGTTGAGATTGGAAATTGGGAGGTCCATGAACATGGAAGCGGCGGATGTGTAGATTATTCATAAATCATTATCCAAACAATTTATACATCAAACGAAAGAGCTCAACAAGCTGTTTAAGAATATGGAAAAAATTTACGGCTAACCATATGGTTACGAACTTATAACACACAATACCTTCCAAAACAACGCATGTTTTACCATATTTGGGAAAATTCATAATGGCGGAAGTACGACAACCAACGCTAACCCTAACCCTACCAAAAACCCCAACCCTTCCCGTAACCCTAACCCTGTCAAAAAACCCTAACCCTGACCCTAACCCTTTCAAAAACCCTAATCCTCAGCCAAACCCTAACCTTGGAAGTTTATTATAGTGAAATACCTTGATGACTAATCTACACATCCGCCTATGGAAGCTGCCTCATGTTTGCTTTTCAGTGCCTTTTTTTGTAAGTCATTCTTCTGCTGCTTTATGCTCACAGAGTTTTGTATTTTGTGAGTTAGAGAAGGGCCAGTCTGTTATTTGTTGGGAGACTCAGTCCATGCCCAGAAGTAATCAGTACAAGAGCCTCAGTTCACACATGTGCCCTTGTCTGCACAAGCAATTACTCTTATTTATTTAGAATTGCATGTGCAATTCGAGATTTGTGTGTCTGAAATACAGAATTTCTTGTTGCTGAAGCATTTTAAATGTCTCATTGAAGCAGAGTTTTGAAAGCAAAAGGTGACAGTCACTAGTGGTGCAGTTCCTACAACAAGGTTCCTATTTGACATGTGCGATTGCACAGTTGTCAGTGATGTTGGCACAAGTAATTTTTCACTCATGCTGAGGGATCTTGCACATGTTTCTGGGCATGGACTGCAGATTCAGCTTCCTATAGTGAAGCCTTGGTGATAATATTTATGCACCCCATGCTGTATGAAACAGGTATGGGGTCATCTACATTTTATGTAGGCAGAAAGCTTTGAATGTGTTGGCATTCTTCCCACCTTGTACCCTAGCATATGCTTTTTGGACAACCCTCTGTCTGTTCATATACATGTACATGAGCCCCCACTCCATTTATTTCCAATATTTAAACAATGTTATCCTATTTTCATCAAAAAGTTAAGTGAGTTAATAAGAATTACTAGTGAAAAACATCAAATCATCTTTGCAGAACTGAGGCCAACCAATTTTATTACAAATACACCACATTTGTTTGCACACATTTGCTGTGGCAAATGAAGAGTCCATGCTCAAAATTTTCTGATTCAGATGCATTCATGATGCAAATGTGCTGAAAGTTGGAGACAGCATGCAAATAGGATTATATTATTTTATGTGTGGCTACTCTCAAGTGGATTGAATAAGGAGTTGGAAACTATGGAAGAAGTTAATGTATGGGGGCTGTAATAAGTGAAAGGAGGAGGTAGAATAAATGCTGTGAAATCTAGTTAATACCACTATTAAGCTCTCCATGTTCATAAATCAGGTGTCTATGGTCATGAGAATGTAAGAAGAACAGAATTATTGTGTACAGATAGGAAGATTTATTCAAAATGTCTGCTTCAAACATATTTTTGAAGCATTTTTACATGAAAACTAATAAGCTGGGGTCTTAATAAGAGTGGAGGGGTTGGAAAAATTTTCAAAATTAAATAGCAGGGGGCAGTAATAGGTCATCTAAGAGAAGGAACCACCATCCTTGCTTATACTAAAGCAAAATTCTTTGCCTAGCTCCCTCTTTCCCTTTGTGCATACATTCTGTGTAGTATGTCTGGTCTCGTAGAGCAGTTATCAATCTAAGCTGAAGTTCTTGTGTTTGTGCAGTTTTACGTAAAGTTTGATTGATTTCCAGGCACCATCAAAGGGAGTTGTGAAACAGCTGCTGCAAAATTCTTTTGTGCATTTGAAATCTCAAGGTAGTATACCATAATTACTTGAATAAGTACCATAGCGATCAATGTTTCCTTGTACTTTGAGATGCAGCATTTATTTTAGGCTGGGCACTGATTTTGAAGAAAAGGAAATATAGTAATTTTTAGCAACATGATATACCTTCTCAATGACCAAGTGTAGAATAAAAAGAAAACTCAGTAACTTTCAACTTCAACATTATGTAATTAGGTGTAGGCCATTTCTGAAGCTTATGAACTAATAAAGTAGACATTTATTGACATATTTGTTCATTTTGTATGCTTTGCATATCATGCTAGAAATAACCAACAATATTGAAACGCCACTAGTAAGCCTTAGCTAGAGTTTTAATGTAGTGCTTATTTGAGGAGGGTACTTATGTCAAAGTCCAGCCAAAAATTTTGGCACTTTTTCAATGGCTGTGCCTATTTGAATCTGCTGCTTTTCTGGGTAATAACAGCATGCAAATAATCACCATTGCTAGTTTCCCACAAGCTATCTCAAGAAAGTATTGGCAAGTCTATCTATTTTATCATCATTCTGCATCCTGTCTGATCCAGACATTGATTGCCTCATGAGTAACCTTGAGTAACCTCCCCCCTCCTTCACCCACCCACCCTCCCACCAACCTACCAGTAAGTATATCACTGCAAAGATACGCTATATGAATAAAATGAAGAGATAGAAAAGAAATAAAAGATAGAAAAGAACTGAAGAAGCCTACAACACCAGGCGCCACATGTGCAGTGATTTTGCCTATTGATGGCAAGTAGTAATCGATTAGCGAGAATAACAAATTTAGTATCTACAAAATAAAAGTTGATCAAGAGATTGCTCAAGTAAGATAAGCTCAAAGTCTCGATCAAACTTGGTTGCCCTCTTTGAAAACTTTGAAGAAAGAAAAATACATGTTTCCGGCGATTTCAGAAGATTTAAGGCTCAAAATTTCCCGGCGGAGCATATCACCGGACCCCCTAACTTAATTACTTTTCGGAACTGGTGCAACAATAACTCTTTTTCATCATGCAACATGCTTTGTCGTTTCTTTAAGTGCTTTACTCCCAGACAAAGTGCCCAAGCTAATTTTCCAGAAACCCTGCCAATGTTCCCCTCAATCCATGTGCCCCCACACTTCTATAAAGCTTCATACGTCCCTGGACTACACCATCTTTCTTCCATAGCGAATGTTGGACTTCTTTTTCTATTTCTGACAGCCACGTGTCTTTGTGAGCTTGTTACCATGGAGATAGAATATATTGATCATTGGACTGAATATATTTTGAATTGCGATTGAATATATTTTGCCTTGCGATTGAATATATTTCAACATCGGATTGAATACATTTTTCAACATTGAATTGAGTATATAATTCAACATTGAATTGAATACATATTAGGACTGGATTGGATTGAATACATTTCACTTTATTGAATATATATCTAAAAGATTGAATATTGCTACATACGGCCAGCCATAGTGCTGTCATTCCTTCCTGCTTCAACTGAAAATGTGCACGAATCATCTTCATAGTTTCTTTACATTCAACTGCAGCTCCACAACATTTTTATGAAGAAACAGCAAATTCTCTTGAAATTCAAGTTGAGGAGGCAAAACTGGTAATTTGAAATTTCAAGCATTTCCATTCTTTTCATGTCTATTTATCTGTGTTTGTGGTAATGTCCATATGCACATGTGTCTGTATGCAGGCCAATAAACAATAGGGGCAGGGGGCTCTGCCCCCACATGGGTGTCAAAACAACTTTCAAAGTTGGGAGCCTGGTTACTTAAGTTGGGGGATAAGCTCAGGTGGAAATGCTGAAACATGCTATTTTATGAAGAAATGGGGGGGGGGCAGTGCCCATTTGGGCCCCTGGTTTTGAAACCCCTGCCCCAATCATTCATTGAGGTTCTATATAGAACCTCTATTTGTGTGCAGATAGGCTTTGCTTTATTAGAAAACTGTAATTCATATTTTTGGTTAATTTGCATCATTTACTTTACCAGATGATATCTTCCATATCACAATTGATAAGGTTGGCATTATTCAATAGCACTACAGATCCAAAAGAAGTTTTTAGCTTGTTCCCAGGTACGCCATCTTTTCAATTCCAAGTTGTGTTATATGATTGCAGTTTCCCATAGATTTCCCTTCTTTGTTTACTTCATAGCATATATTGTTATTGAACCTCCTCCTTTTTCAATTTGTATTCTCTTGTTCTATCAAATTCCTTTTCATGTGTCTTTGGTACTCTTGCTAACTCTCTTACTCTCAACTCCTTTCCTTCCTTTGCATTGTGTTCCAGTCATTCTTTAGTTTTAGATTACATCAGAAATACTGTTTTGCTGGCGCCACAGTTAACTGCATCCTACCCCTTCCAAACCCTCTTACCCTCCAGAACCCTTCGAAAATGCTCCCAAATACTCTCCAAACCTTTCTACAACCCCCAAATCCTCCCCATACCCTTCCAAGCCCATTGTGCGTCATTTCATTGAAGATTTCAAAACCACATTGGTGCAAATGACTCTGTAGTTTAATATTTTCTTTATTTGCCGTAATGTTAATTATGAAACCAGCTCAGTCAATATACTTAACAAGCTGCATATTAAAGGTCCAAGAGCTGCATGTGTCTACCGTGCAACAGTATGGCCACCCCAGTTATATGAAGAGGTGAGTGGCCAAGCAGCCCAGCCAGTTCCATTAGCTTAGCTGAAGTTAAGCATGGCTGTGTACGGTCAGAAACTGGATGGGCGACCTTCCAGATAAACGACCAATACAGCTCACTCCGCCCTCCTTCGGAAGCGATGTTAAACTAGAGGTCCCATGCCTGCATGCGACATGCATGGTATGCCTAAATTAGCTGAAAAGGCTAGGTATAACAGCCTACTCAAAATAGAGTAAACAACAACAAAAACAACAAAGGAATTTAGGATTGGGGTCATTCAATTATTACGTACGCACCACTTCCACTTCCATTTCTATGGGGAATGTTTTTAAACGTTCAGTCAATAATTCCATAGATGAAAAGACTGTAATGCGTTAGAGAGATAGAGAGACAGGAAGATGATCAAGGCAAATGTTTTATAAAACAATAATGAAAGTCGACACCAAAGACTACAAAATAGAATAAAAGTACCTTGCATATGAAAATATTACAAAATCCGTGCAAAAAGCGACTTTTGTCTGTACATACGTAAATGTGTCAGCCCCCCCCCCTTGTACGCATGGCGTATGCTTTTGCTCGACCCCTTCCCCCTTCGTGCATCCGTACTAAATGAATGAACTCAATGCTATATGTTATTCATGGAAACGACCATATTATTTTTTATTTATTAAATGGTAAAGTTCTGTTCAGACGGTGTTCATCCATTGTTTATCACATCAAAACCTACAAACCCCCTGCTGAATGTCGATGACAGCCAAACATAGACACCGTGTGAACTAGGCTTAATAGTTTGCACCCAGGATGTGGCTTAGAAAGTTCTGTATTCCAAACCAGACTCAAATTATTCTGTACATATAGCGACCCTCTGCTACAATCCATCTGCCAAAAGTAGAAGCATCAATCTTGTAGCTACCCTACCTCGTATTCAAACAAGGCTGCAGAGTCATTTTGTGCAAGTATTTCTGTATTGACTATTTCGTGTTTGTGTAGTATTTTTTTCTCATTGCATTCTTTTTCGTTTTATTTCATGTAGATGACTTTCACAAGAACCTTCGCGAGCTACTGTCCAAATTGATTGCAGAAAACATGTAATAAGTATACACGTTTTTTTAATAAGAAACATGTGTTATCAGTTATTTCGCAAAGAAAGTACACTATTTACCTCCAAAACACGCTTCTCAGACGAATTCTCGCAACATTGGCAGGAATCCTTCGATGATGATTCCTTTGTTAGCCAATCAAGATTTGACGCCTATGCTACTGGCAGGAACCCTTCGATGGTGATTCCTTTGTTAGCCAATCAAGATTTGACGCATGCGAATAAAAGACATGAGCCTGAGATTAGGCGCAGATTAAGAAAAATTTAAGAAACATCATAGGCTGAGCTTCAAACTTTGACTTAAAGGAGCAGTGAAGTGAAAATTTTTTATTGCTTCAAAGTGGCCAACAATGCTCCAGAATCATGCCCTCTTTGGTATTTTTCTCATTTGCGAACGTTTTCCTGCAAAACTGGGGGGTTTCATTGTTACTAGAAGTAGAAAAATTTCAGCCCTGAATCAACAAAACCTTATGCATGTCTTACGTACAATGGACCATTGCAGTCTGAAATTATTGGCAACAGCACCGTATTCTCAGGTTTCCACTTTGGAAGACCTTGAAATTGATGACGAGTCTTGTATTGACCCAGATTTATGTGAAGGATGAATCAATAAAGGGCTAAATGAAAAACTACTCCCCATCTTACGTCACAAGTCATACGCAGAATAGTTTTGTCAAGGTTATACTTTGAATGGCTGTTGTGCAAAACGTGCTTCGAATTTGAATGCCAAAGTTGACATATTCATTTTATCTGGCCCTAGACAACATAAAAAATGTGTTTTTTCAATTTTCATAGTTTTGACTTCACTCAGCATCCAATGCATGCTACAAAAGACCTGAAAATTCGATTTCTGGTATCACAGTTGCGTTATCGGGGTTGTTATCGCTATTCTAAGTTTCAAAAATTTAAGAAACGGTCATGAAAATTTCGAGGCTGGATTTGCCAAAATACACGTTTTTTTTATCAGAAAACTGTCATTTTGCCTGAGCCTCAATTTTCTTAACTTTTCCCGAAATTGAGCCTGAGATTTTCTTAAATTTTTTTTAACTTTTACTGAAATTAACTAGCTAAAATGGCTTACACTTTCATTGATAATATTGTATACTTGAATTGAATTCCATCTGTAACCTTTTGAATGCAATAATGAGGAAATATCGATTTTTGACCAATAAAAACACTAAATTTTGGAAGTTGAGCCTCGTGATTTTCATAAGATTTTGACCATTTGAGCCTCATTTTCTTATAAACTTTTTCTCATAAAAAAACGTGTAGTAAGAAAGGCCCAGGCTGAAAATATGAAAAGTTTTCTTCTTATGAAAAGCATGTAGTTCAGCTGTTTTTGCTTAGAAAAGGTACATAATAGTTTGATTTGCCAGAGAATTTGTGCTTAACTGTATAAAAATTTGGGGAAATTAGACATGTTCAGGTGTTTTGGAATCCATCCATGGGCTCCGGAAGCACGGGAACAGCGGGTGCAGCATTTGCCCTCGTGGAACTGTTTATTTTTTATACTGTTTATTAGTCATATTCTGCAATAGAAAGTATAAGAAGGGGATCAATTTTATATCTTTGATCACAAAACTATAGGCATTCCTTAATCAGCCTCCTTTTGCTACAGTCATTCCTTAATCAGCCTCCTTTTGCTACAGGCATTCCTTAATCAGCCTCCTTTTGCTATAGGCATTCCTTAATCAGCCTCCTTTTGCTATAGGCATTCCTTAATCAGCCTCCTTTTGCTATAGGCATTCCTTAATCAGCCTCCTTTTGCTACAGTCATTCCTTAATCAGCCTCCTTTTGCTATAGGCATTCCTTAATCAGCCTCCTTTTGCTACAGTTATTCCTTAATCAGCCTCCTCCTTTTGCTATAGGCATTCCTTAATCAGCCTCCTTTTGCTACAGTCATTCCTTAATCAGCCTCCTCCTTTTGCTATAGGCATTCCTTAATCAGCTTCCTTTTGCTATAAGCATTCCTTAATCAGCCACCTTTTTATTCGCTTCCAATCATTGTTTCCATTTTGCCTCTTTAACTTTCCCAGAACGTTCTTAAATTGCAATTGTTAATGTGGACCAGCTAGTAGCGGTGATGCAGTCATGTTTTAAAGTCAATGCCAGAGTGATGAATCAAGACTATGATGATTGAGCAAGACAGAACTAAAACTGAAATATTGCCTCCGAATTCTGTTACTTTGAGCTTCATCTACCTATATGGCTTTACAAAAATACAGGCTCGTAGATACTGGGGTGCAGGGGGAACATCGCTCCCCCTCCCAATGTTTACATGCTACAAACACCGAGCTGTATGTAGAAATGCTGTAGCCAAGCTAAGGGAGCAGCTCTTTCTCAACATGAAGATCGATAATGAAAAAAGTACATTTTACTTTGCAAAAAGTCATTTTCCTACGTTTTAGAAAAACATTTTCCTTAGGGCAAGCATTGCACAATTTTTCCTCAGCTCTCCATTACTGAACAAATTTAACTTTGGCAAAAATAGTTAGGCTCGAAATTTTTGATCAATTGACGCAGATCTGTGACATGCAAGAGCTTGTTACTCTGATGTGGACTTCTACATCAATACCCTCCTCTCCCTATCCAGTTCAGCTGTCTACAGACCTGCATTAGTAAATACAAGTTTGAAAAGGTTAGCACCAGTTACAGAAAAAGCTTGGATAAACTGTCTACATTACGTTTCCGAAAAGTAGGTACTCTCTCATTCTTATCAACCGAATCGTTATCAAAAAGCAGACCTGCATACCAGATACTTGAATTGCACTCGCTATAGTTATATGAGACTTTTACCAGCAGCTCCAAGGCACAGTGTTTTTCATTTAGTGATTTAGGGCCATTTCATACGTTCCGGATGGGACAAAAAGACCTTTTTCCCTTGCTACGTGAAAGTGAAGTACAATTTTGAATGATATATGCTCGTTGTTGGTTAGTGGTAAACAAAGGATATTGTATTGTACCAAAAAGGAGTTGAAAATAAATGTGTTCAGGACGGTACACTATGGAATGGCCCTATACCCCTCCTATCTCCATGCAATATTTCCAAAAAACTGCCAAAAAACAGCGTTTTCTACCCATCTAGAAACCTTACTTTTGAAAATTTTCCTCGGGCCTTGCCATGGTAGGCCTTAAGTAGACACTAGATATGCATTAAATGCTCTGACAGTCTTATGATTAGATCTGCAGTCCGCACCGCCTATAAGTGCCCAAGGAGCATTGCTTAGAAAATTGAAATGAATAGTGACAGGTATGTTCTTACTTCTACTTCAATGGTGTTTTGGGAAGAATCAGTTTTCAAAGTGCCCTTTTTGGGAGCCTACCTCCGCCACTTAGAATTGCGTCCGGCGCCCCTGGGTCTATCTGTACCAAGATTATGTTGTTTAGACAGAGAATTCCAGTTCTGCTTGGGCTCTTTATTGACTAGCAAAGTATTGCCTATTGGCCAAAACATAGCCAATCAGACAATCGGAATCATTATTCCACCTATCCGTAGCACTATCCCGATAAAACAGTCGACCAGAAGCATTTTCCAGGGGCTCCCAAGTAGGGACGGATTTAGAAGATGATTATTGGGGGTGTGTAGGATTGTGAAGGGTGTTAAGCAACGCACTCTTCAGGTTCCTGGATAGTAAAATCACTTATATTTTTCACTTTCATCCTGCCCCACCTTAAAGTTTGTTTTTGTTGTAAAAAACTTAAGGTTTGACTATTAAAAACAATCATATTACTAGAAAAAAATTTATTATCTTGAAGTTACCGAATGATACGAAAACATTACAGAATTTACCGAAAAGTATGCTAGCGTTTAGGGGTGTCACACCACTTACACCCTCCCCCCTATAAATCCGTCTATGTTTCCAAGCTTTTCGAGTATCATTAGTGGGACGTCTCGAAAATTCTAATTTGGAATATTGTAATTTTGGATTTAGAGTTTGAAAAACTACATAGAAGTAGCTACTATTGACAAATTTCAGCTTGATCTGAAAAAAAATGACGAGATATAGGCAATTGAATGCTGACATAGTTCCTATCAAATCACTGTATTTTGAGGCTGGTTCTAAAGGTTTAGAATCCAGGAGAAAAATACAGATGTTTGTATGGCAAGTGTTCGATCGTCAAATTGTCTTATCTCATCCCATTTTGATAATATTCATCTAAAATTGTCAACACATGCCTATTTTGAGGTGCGTTTTTACTCCATGTTGTCATAATATGGAAATTCTAAAAATAGATTTTATGACGTCATCACGAATCAACTCTATTATTTCGTATGGTGGCCACGCATCATAAGTTTTTGGGTCCCCTATAGGGGACTATTAACTATAGATGACTTTCATGGAAAACATATATCAAGGATGATACAGGTAAATAAAACAACAAGTCGAACACAATTTCATTACGATATATTCCTTTTGAGGTCCTCCTGAAACCTTGACCCAAGTTAGTGAGCCACTCTTTCGGTCAGGAGGCAATGCGTCATCCACTGACGAAATTTGAGCCGGAAAAGTACTATCAGTTTCCTAAAAGGGCGTTTTTTCTTTGCCATGTGATCTTGAATTTAGGAGAATTATATTCATATTGTTTATTCTGGCTTTTTATGTTAATTAACGAATGATATTGATGAATTTGTATGCAGAAATCTTGCATATGATATGTAAATATCAACATTAAAGCCATGATGTCAGAACAAGCTATAAGCATTGCAGAATGGAGTTAGTTCCGAATCTAATAAAATTTCTCTTTGATCTTTTTTGAAGCCTTCTTTGACGTATGTTTTTTTTCATTAAAAATATGATAAATTGCCTGTTTTTGCAGGCCGTCATGGAGGGCAGAAACAATTTCTCAGCAAGGTAACTTTAATGGAGAATAACTTCCCTTGATTTCTTTGTGTTTTTTTTCCATGTACTTTTCGTTTCGTATCACCATCCATTTTCTGCATGCTGTGTAATTATCTTGAGGCTTCTTTGTACACTGTGCAGCTCCGACTTCAAATACACCAAGGGGGCATCCACAAGGGACGTCCACACCTTAGGGGGCGCAAAAATGGAGGCAAAAGTGCAGTTCGGTTCGTTTTAAACTCATTGCATACAATTTGGGGGGAACTACACTAGCATGTATATATATACATATATATATATATATATATATATATATATATATATATATATATATATATATATATATATATATATATATATATATATATATATATATATATATATATATATATATATATATATATATATATATATATATATATATATATATATATATATATATATATATATATCTATACCTATATACATATATATCTATACCTATATACATATACATATATATATATATATATAGTCAATTCTCTCTAAGCTGACACCTCTTTAAGATGGACACTTTTCGGAAGTCCCTGTCAGCTCCAATTGGAAATCCTGTATATTCATGTTCTATAAGACGGACACCTCTTAAAACGGACAGTTGACAGTATTTCTTTGTCCCAAGTCCATTATGCACCTTTTTGAAGCAGAAAGTAGTAAGATGACTTTTGCTTCAAGGCAAGAATTTAAAGATTAATCTATCAAACATGAGTTACAGTGCACCTTTATGTTAAATTTCATGTCTAATGTCTATGGCGCCTTTCTTACTCGACACTTTCGTTCTTGGTTGACGGCGACTAGATTTTTACATCTTTCTTTTTCTTTCTCAACCTTTTGCAAAAGCCAGTCCACAGCTCTCGTATCACCTTCTATTAAATATTCGTAAGGGATTTCCAGTCCGTAACCACCTCCTCTATTTACTTTTCCCCAGTTACTCTAGAAGCAATGGGACTGTTCTTAAGCTTCAGGACCATAGTCATCCATTCACTGATATTTTTGGGAACATGCCCAACTATCTTTTCCTTATTCATCAAAGCGACAGCGTTTTTATCCTCTTGATTTTCAGGTTCTTGGATACATAGAAGATCTTGATCACATGTAAACACTTATAATTCTAATTATTGAAGCGATATTAGTAGTAAAGCGGACACTTCTTTAAAGTCCCGACGGTGTCCGCTTTAGAGAGAGTTCACCGTGTATATATATATATATATATATATATATATATATATATATATATATATATATATATATATATATATATTTCATATTTCATAAGAATTTGAGAAATAGAACGACCGATTTAATTTTGTAAGACATGTTTCGAGTGATATTTTGTAAGACAAGTTTCGACTTTCGACTCTTACAAAATTAAATCGGTCGTTTTATTTCTCAAATTCTTATCAAGTTTATTATTGATGAGAAGCTTTGGTAATATGGTAATATATATATATATATATATATATATATATATATATATATATATATATATATATATATATATATA
>OLMO02000273.1:5045785-5071593 GCA_900291935.2 Cassiopea xamachana
ATATATATATATATATATATATATATATATAAGAGAATTATAGCAGCAGTCCCATATATGCTTTTAAAAGATAAATATAAAGTCAGTAAAAAGCAGCACTTTTATGGCTTTTCACTTGTCGCTTTCTCGGAAATAACTTGTCTTACACAGGAGGGTACGAATATATAAAAGCTAAATGTATACATCTACATCACAATAGACTACCTTACACAATTAATATACTACGTTACAATAGAACATCGAACTGTTTGGCTGGGCCGGAGAGAGAAGAGGGGAAGAGCATAGAAAGAAGATAAATGCAGAACACACCCTGCGGGGTAATAAAGATAAAGACGAAAGTAATAGGCATATAATATAATAAATAATAAAACACTACCCTATAAAGCTGAAAATGGAGAAAGACCCCTAAAAAGATATAGAAAGCATAACGACCCTCCCAATATGGTCGTATAAATAGGAAATAGATTCCAACTTTGGATAGAGGTGAATGAGACAAAAGACGAACATAAAGGAAGGCAGATATAGAGATATAAAAAGCATACCGACCCTCCAGAACTTTTGATACAAGAAATACAAATACTCTACAGGAACATGGAAATAAAGTAAATTGTATGGAGGGAATTATTTAGAGGAGGTAGTTTCTCGATGCAGTAGAAACCAGTATAAAGGAACCTTTATTTTTCCTGAGCAGCCTGGATAGGATCGGTATTCATAATTCTAGCCTGTAAGGTTCTTATATACACCACATGCTTTGCATGCATTTACACTGTTTTCAGCCCATGAGTTTTCGGTGATTCTTGAGAACAGCTTAAAGTCAGGATTCTTGTATAATAGCCTTGTCATATGTTGTGCAACTTGAAAAGCACAAACAGGCTATGAAAATTTCTACTCATGTATTTTTAAATCAACAGCATGAAGACCATTATAAAAGAACCATCCCCTTTTCAGCCTCTTTGGGGTTCTTATTTAAAGGGTTCAAGCAGTGGAATTTCAGCGTCAAGGTTCTAATACACGGTTTTTTATGGTTTTTTTTACGGTTTTTTGTGCAAGTTTCAGGTTTTTTATGCGGGTTTCTTTATGCGGGTTTCTGCTGTATTTATAAAAGTAACCAAAGAGAGAGTGCCCCCAGAAGCCGACAGAGGACGGGTTGTTTAGCCGTTAGTGGGCATCCTTTGTTGCAGTGGATGCATACATTGCTTACCATAACGTGCAATGTGTCCATACAGACAGTAGGAGGAGACTGTTATGTGAAAAGCAGACCAACGGCCTCCCCAATTATTCGGTACTCTAGAGTACGTGGACGTTTGTTATTGCAAGAGGGATATTCTCTATTGTTAAATAGGTGGTCCATGTCAGGGTTCTTGGCTGACCCCCAAATAATGAGGCACAGTTTTGACGAACCCCAAATGTTAAGTCTCAAAATTTTCAGATTCTAAGTATTGTCACGTATTTTGGACTATCACTGTTGTAAAATTTCGTTGAATATCACAAGAAACTTTAGAATTTGGTTTTCTTTTGTAACTTCATTTCAATTCTTAAACTCCAAATATCTAAGTTTTCTTAAGATGTTATTCTCAGACCCCAAATATTGAATTTTCCTTGGATTGCAATTCACAGACACCAAATACGATTTTCTTGTAAAATCTCAGACCCAAAATATTGACATGGACCCTTCCCCGTATAAAATAGTAGGAAATACCACCCTGGGTCTTTGTCACACGAAGTTATATTTATAACCTGGACCTAAATTTAAAAGCATGATTCTAGGAGCTCAATTTGTTGCTCTGTATTTTTCTGTATCATTCTCTCGACTATTTCAGTGTCTCTTCCTCGACTTACTGACTTTGATTGGAGAATTCACATGAAGACAGCTGCCTCAGGACGACTTGCTGTGCCATCATGCCTCCTACAGATAAAGGTAGTCTCATATAACATATACATTTACAACTGAGTGCTAATTTGAAAGCACGAATTTAAATTTAGGAAACAGCTAACATTCTTATATCTATAAAGATTTTCCTCAGTAGCAGACTCAGTCTGGGTGGGGTCTAGAGTATAATTTTCCGAGAAACAAGGCGTGACCAGCATAGGCGTCAAATCTTGATTGTGTAACAAAGGAATCACCATCGAATGATTCCTGCCAATAATGTTACGAGAATTCGTTCGAGAGGCGTGCTTTGGTAGTAAATAGTGTACTTTCTTTGCAAAAAAACTGTTAGCACATAATTTCGAATAATTGAAAAATATTTTGCAAGCATGTTCAGAAGGCTTCGATTCACATTTCCAGAAGGAGCAATTTTTATATCTTGCGCAGATCGAAAGTTATAGACATTGCAAGGAAAGATGGATAATGCCGATAACTTTTGATCTGCGCAAGATATAAAAATTGCTCCTTCTGGAAATGTGAATTGAGGCCTTCTGAACATGCTTGCAAAATATTTTTCAATTATTCGAAATTATGTGTTAGCATTTTTTCGCAAAGAAAGTACACTTTTTGCCACCACAGGACGCTTCTCGATACTTCTCGAAAGAATTCTCGCAACATTATTGGCAGGAATCCTTCGATGGTGATTCTTTTGTTAGCCAATCAAGATTTCATACCTATGCTGGCTGGCGTTACCACTGACTTAGCATTTATTAAAAGGGAATTTTGTCAGAAATAGTGAGAGTTTGAGATATAGGGGCTCAATATGGAGAGAGAGAGAGAGAGAGAGAGAGAGAGAGAGAGGAGAGAGAGATGTAGAAGCGCGACGTAAGTATGTGGTAGAAGCGTGCAAAATTTGATGAAAAGGTTATGACTACAGACTATAGTCAACTGGTTGCAGACGTCTACAACACCATTTGAACATTTAGCAAAAAGGAACTCTGTCAGAAATAGTGAGAGTTTGATATATAGGGGCGGGATATGGAGAGAGATGTGTATGTGGTGGAAGCGTGGAAAATTCAGGGGAATGGTTATGACTACAGACTGCAGTTGACTGGTCGCAGACCTTTGCAGCATCGTTTAATGGTCTCGGCATTTCACTCATCGTACCCAAACAGCAATTTTGCGTAGAAACTGTATGAGCTCTAGTATATGTATCTTCTAGGATTTTGAAAGTTGCCACCTATTACAATTTATTAAGGAGATCCACTCACTCTTTTGACGAAAGGAGTAAACCTAGTGGATTGTAGACTACCTAGTGGATTGTAGACTATTAAATATTTCTGTCGTGGTTTTTCCTCTTTATTCCATTGCATAAGAGTTTATGTGACTCATTTAGGGGGTATTTCACCCACTTAATGGGCTATTTTACCCATTTAGGGGATTATTTCACCCATGCCGTGTAAGGGGGTATATCACCCATTTAAGGGGATTTCACCCAGTTACTGGCCAATTTCACCTGTGTAAGAGGCTATTTCACCCATATAAGGGGGTATTTCACCCATATAAGGGGGTATTGATCTATTTACAAGCCCATTTCTGCCCCATTTTCAGAAACGGGTGATGCCTGGACCATGCTTTGAATTCATTTGTACTTTCACATAGGTTGACAGTGGTGGTGATTTGAGAGATGGCATTAACAGCTTCAGTGTGGAGTTAACCAAGGAAACCTTAGAAACAATGTTGGACGGATTAGCCAAAATACGACTTCAGCTCAATTCGGTTGTGTCCAGATGAATCTCGAAGTGGACTTTTGAAAACTGCGCGAAAATTGTAAAATATATTAATACCTGGAACTTATCTAGGTCCTCTCTATTCCTGACGATTTTTGCTGGAATTTTCCGGGCGTTGCTACCTAAATTACTTCCTTGTTGGTTACTTCCGGTATCTTTTCCTAAAATTAAGAGATTTTGAATTACTTGGAATACGTCATTCCCAATAGTGTTTGGTTTCTAGGCTATTTGTGGTGAACTGCTTTCATAATTGCAAGTATTTTGTTTATAATTTTTGCTTAATGCGCACTAACCAACAATCCCATTCTAAGAAAAACCTAGTTTCATTTCTGACTGAAGCCCCCAGTTATTCCTCACTGCCATTTGACATCAGCTGTTGTGAGCATCCTGCCTCTCGCGAACGTATGAAGCCCTGACCAGCACAGAGGCCGTTGGTGTAAACAACTGAAAAGTGTGGCTTTTTTGCCAAACCCTGGCAGATACCGCCAAGAATGCTACTTCTGCTCAATAAATGATTTGATCATGGACAGTAAATTATGTAGGTAATTCAGCAATTAGACGATCATCTAAGTACTTATGCAAGCTCAAATCCTATGTGAAGATGTTGTGTGAAGCTGGCAAGGAATTACTTGATGTATGGTAGGTACAATTGCAGGAATTCTTTGTCTTATTTAAAAGCTATTCACAACAATAATTCACCTTTGACTCCCCCCCCCCCACAGCAGAAAAAGACTCAAAAGTCATCGTTTTCCCACTATAAGAGACATTTTGAATGTTAGGAGGTAGACAAAGCTATGTGAGAGACTAAGAATGTTTAGAGGTAGGCAACTTACTATGGTTTTGTTTGACGTGTTCTCCGCTGACATGGGTAGTGAAAATTACCGTAGTTACTTTGACTATGATTTTTTCATGTATCAGTCTCCACTAAGATCTAGATTATCAAATATTTATTATAATTAGAATCTTGAAAAAGTATATGATCTTAGTAATTTCATATGTACTTGACACTGTCATATGTGCTTTATGATGCAATATATTCTTTACAATGTTATTCTTTATATGATCTGTATAATGTCATGTGCTCTTTACAGTTTATTAATATCAAAAAGTCAAAGTCCTTTCCCGCTCCCAATGGCGCATAGGGCGGCGCCTATCTCCGTTTCTATAGCCCTAGGCCACGCGTCTGCAAATGCAGTGAGGGTACAGCGGGGGGGCTGGTCCACTGGTGGCTCCGCGAGTTTAACTTCCCCACTCCATTCTCATATGTCGAGCGCCAGACGAGAAGGCAGTGCGTACCATTTTAAAAGTCTTTGGTATGACTCGGCCGGGGTTCGAACCCACGACCTACCGGTTGTGCGGCAGACGCTCTGCCCCTGGGCCATCACTCCGGTGTTTATTAATATAATATAATTATAATGGTAATACTTTAACAGGTACATCATATCAGTTGATTTAACTGTTTTTCGTACGAGACCTGCATAAAGTAATAGGTAGAGGTTTTATATGGTTAGAGCATACAGAATCTAAAAGAAATCTCGTGTATTCTTTACAATATCATACCTTTTTGATAACGCCGTATGATCTGTATAATTTCATTAATTCTTTACGGTGTTGTATATTTTGTATCTTGCAAGTAGATCTTATTTTATGTCATATAGCTCAAGGAATGATAAGGGACATTCTGGTAGTTATAATGTGCATTGAGAGCGGCTCCCTTGCACACACATATGGCTACCCCACAATCCATACACGAAGACCAGATATGTTCGAATTACTTTAAGACAAGACCAAGTAGCAATTACCAAATGCAAGTTGCTTTTATGTTCACCAACTAGCTTTCAGTTTCAATCGCGAAGAAGTGAAACTCACAAAATATGAAATGTTTGCTGTATGGGTGATTATGCAACAAAAATATTATATAAAGCTATTTCTCTTCTCTTTTCGTCGATTTTTTGTAAAATGATAAAAGAAGCTAATTGGAAAGAGAATGAAGATGAATAAACAAATAAATAAATTATATGCATATATATTAAAAAAGTCAAGTAGTTTTATTTCTTCGAATAATTTCGAACTTCATACATGTGTGTGCGTGCGTGCGTGCGTGTGTGTGTTTATATATATATATACATATATATATATATATATATATATATATATATATATATATATATATATATATATATATATATATATATATATATATATATATATATATATATATATATATATATATATATTATATATATATTTATAATTATATATATTTATATATCTATACACATAGGATTTGTATGTTTGTATTTCTGTCTGTCTGTCTGCCAGTCAGTCTCTGCGTGCTTGTTTGTGGTGCCTGCTTAATAGACAGGGTTATTTTACCTGCGAAATTGCGTTCGAGCTATTTACTTCCTTAAGCCTTTTCATATGGAGGGTATCATCACAGTATTACACACACTCTATAGCCCTTCTGTTTTGATGAAAAGAAAGATAGTATAATGGAAGGTTGACAAGATGTAGACAAGATATTTGAGTTTGGCATCAACTGGTTCAACTACATTGCGAAAAAGAGACGCAGTCTTGGAAATGGTGAAATATTTGATTTTGTTCACATTGCATTCTATTAAACGCCTCCCTCCAATCTGGATTGCGTATACTGAGTGGTAATGTAAAAATTTAGCTAGTAAAATAAAATAGCTCTTTCCAGTCTACCTTTGCGTGTACAGAGCTTTGCCAAGCGCCTTAAACCACTAATTAGAAAATAATTACCCCCCAATGTAACAACCCCCTCTTGAAAATGCCCCTCTCTCGCCGTCCTTACACAAAGTTCCCTCCATCTATAGTTTTCGAAATCTGATAAATACTTTTGAAGAGGAAATTTTCTTTGAAGAATTTTCTCCATTCTCTCGCATGTGAAAAGTGCTTTACAACTTTATCAATGTTAATTTTCGCAATAGGTAATCTGAACTGAGTCTAGAAAGGCTCTTGAATCGATGCAATTAGGACGAACAGTGCAAGCCTCAGTAGCAGCTGATCATGCAGTTTTAAGAATCACTTGTAGATTTACGTTATTTTCATTGGATCTTCGCTTCAAAGTAGATATTTTACTTAGTATATTTGTTCTAAAATTAATACTATAAATGGTTTTTTTACTTTAGATAGCTTTGTAAACAGAAATCTTTCACAAATTTTTAATTGGTGCTCAAGAGCTCCTTAGGGCCTAAACCCATTGCAATAATAGATTCTCGTTTCTGTGTGCCCAGCTTGGCTGGGGAATGCAGGGTTGCATTCTGGGTTCTATTGTTAACCAAACTATTAAAGTGTATATTTTGATAAATATTATTTGCTGGTTGCAGGTTTTTGGATGATACTGTTGGCGCACAAAATTCTATGCATTCGCAGAAAGTTTGTTTTTATTGGTGGTTATGATGTTTGAATGCAGCCATTCCTAACGTTTGAAAGAAGTTGGCTTTATGACTTTATTTAGCGTAAAAGGTAACTTATTTCGGAGTTTTGCAATATTCTAAATTTGAAGATCTGATTATCCCAGCTTCCAGGTTTCCCAGACAGCATAAAATGCTAGAAAAGCGTAAAATCTCAGACTAAGTATACATTTCCTTAGATTAGTTTAAAGTGTAGTGATTGAGTGTACATTAAGTAGAGCATTTCATAAATGTTAGGATCACAGAAATATTTTTCTCTAAAGTTTTTCCTCGAAAGGATTGTGGCAGAGTAGCAACAGCAAAATTGTACTTATATTATGTTATTATTCTCATATTAACCTTCAAACTTCATTTCATATTTTGGTAGCTGCAGATTTTCAGGTGATAATGTTGCTATTGTTAAGGCACGACTTAATTAGCATAGATTAGCATGAAATTTAAGAAAAAGTAGTATAGCATTGATGTATGTAGCATAAATGTCATAAAACCTTGTTATGAAATAGCATGATATATGACTTGAAATTGGCATAAGTTATTAAAGGATGAAGTATATATAGTAAACTCCATATGAGCTTCTATACTTCTTCAACACACTAATATCATTATTTAATGGCCTTTTCATTAGAACATTGTTTTATAATGTTTCACAAAAACATGTTTCAATGCTGAAATCCTCTGTAGCCTATGACAGCTTTACAGACGAAATAGTCAGTAGACCATCAAAGCTGTCATAAACTGGACCAGAGCATCAAAACATATTTTTATGAAAAAGTTGTAAAGTAATTGTATGAATGTGTTGAAGGGGTATAAAAGCTCTTATGGAGCTTAAAATATGCACTTTGTGAGCAAATAGCTTTCATCTTGTATTCATACCATTTTCTTGCCGCGGGAACAAAGTTATCTTCATGAGGCCAGAGTTTCTCTTCCTTACATTTCGATGCTTTTAGCGAGCTGTCATAGTATGGATCAGGGGAGTGAAGGAACTCAGCAGCTTCAACGCAACTTCTGAATGGAAAATTCTAGGCTAGCAAATCATTTCACACTGCACCAATAGTACATTAGGGTACTCTATTTGAAAGTATATTTGGGCCAACAGAACTATCTTTGTTTCTTGCATAGTGATCTACGTAAATGTTTACATTTTTTAAGGAAAAGGTTTACAGGAGAATGAGGCTCAAAATAGCAAATCTTAAGAAAATTGCTAGGCTGAAACCCCAAAGTATAGTTTTTGCTTGCCAGAAGTCGGTATTGCCTCCTCTGTACATTTGAAATGCTACAGATAGAGCTTGCATTCGAGTTTGACAGACATTGAAGCCCGTGTTCCCCAATTTATTACCGAAAAAGTTAATAGAATGTCAATAAGATATCAGACTCAATTTTGGGAAAATTAAAGAAAATTGTGGCTCATGTCAAAAAAGTAGTTTTATAATATAAGAAAGGTCTATTGAAAAATTTTTAATCCCTCCCACCCGTCTTTATCAAACTTAATGACGATTCCCTTGTTGATTATGATTGGATGCTGTTGTGTGTGAACGAGTTATCAGGATTGCCACCATATCAGGGAAATAAATTCCCTTTGTGGAAACCGTAATTTCGCAATAAACCGAAGAACAAACACGACGAAAATTGAAGTCATGATTCCAATTTCATTTAATTGACAATTCCATAATTGAGAAACTTCCATGTTTTACACAGTCCTGCAAACTTTTTGACCCCAATTCCTAGGATCCACCATCAGTGTAAAAAACCAAAGAGATAGGAATATATATGGAAAAATTAATGATGAACAAAATCTAGGTAAACAAAATTTGACTATGAATTTCATGGTTTGCCTCATCCCATTTTGCGGTTTTACATTGATTCATCACATTATTTGCTTCCCTAGTTTTCCCATGGTTCTACTTGTCAATTTTGCTTATCATTTAATTTTTCCATATATTTTCCCATCTCTTTGGTTGTTTTTTTGTCACTGATGATGGATCCCAGGAATTGGCTCCGAAACGTTTGTAGGCTGTGTCAAACATGCCTCAGTATTTTCGAAGTGTCTTAATAATGGAGTTGTCGATAAATGAAATTGGAATCATGACTTTAATTTTTGTCGTGTTTATTCTTCGGTTTACTGCCAAATCAGGGAAATCATGGACTTTTATTTTCAATCTGGGAAAATCAGTGAAGTTTTAAGTTTCAAGTGGTTTTATTTCATAGCAATGACTTTTTCCATACTCAATCATACCCCCATCTGAGTGTGACAATTGCCAAGTTTTTATCTTTTGTATATCATTATGTTCTGTGCAGTCCTTGTGAAGCACAGCTCTGTGTTGTATGAAAACAAAAATTTGAATGGCCAAAAGTAGGGCGAAAGCTCTCCGAAACCCCATATCTGTCCAAAGAAATGATAAAATCCTAGTTTATGGTTGTAAGAATGTTATGGAAAATCAAACAAAGTGAGTAGAATTTCGCTGAAGATATCTGGGAAAATCAAAAAAATTTTTTACTGAAATGCTAATGACAGCCCTAGTTTGACTGGAGTTCTCGTCTATTGTGCAGAAGATTGATTGTTCGAAATCCATTTCGACTCATGCCTAGCTATTAATTCTGTCAACCCAGCACAGTTACAAGGATCAAACCGCATGGTTCAACACTGGGGCAATACATGTGATGAGGGATGGAGCCGGTCACCCAATCTTGTACTCCAATGGCCTGAGGAGGGCAGGGTCCTTGAATGATCACACATATTATCTTATGTCATTAATTTCAGTGTCATTTTAGTCTGAGCTCAAAAGGGTAATGTGTTTCGAAATTTCCTTGTAGGAAAGGAAAGCAGGATTCATTTCAATAGTGCCTGAGTTGTTGAAAATCCTTGAAATGTATGACACATTTTGTGCTGTTGAAACTAATTTTGTGTGATAAAAGACGTAAATACTTGATCTTGCCTTAGAGATATAGTTGCCACCCCAAAAGCAGAAGTATCTGCTTGTGAGGAAGATTTTTTGATGAATTAGAAAACCAATATTCTTATTCCCCATATTGTCGTAATTGCTCAGGACTTTTGGCTACGAACCGAAGTTTCATGATCAAATCAGTGTAGTATACTCACGTTCAATATAAAACTAAGACCTTGAAGTCATATTTATGCTTTCTGTAAACAATAGTCATATTTCTATTATTCTTTGCAATCTTTTCACTATTTATAATGTTTATGTAACTTAAACCAAACAATCTTACTATTTCACGCACATTTGGTCGGATAAACTTTTCATTTTCAATATCCAGAGTGCTGGATACTTCTTCAAAACTCAGAGTTTGCATGTTTTAGGACCTTTTCTCTTGGATCATTGATGTTGATAGAGTTTCACTTTCACTCACTCCAAAGTTACGTCACAGTTTAATCATACTACTGGTCATGAAAACGAGACTTTGTTGGTGAATGTCTGCTATATAGCAAAGTATTTCTTTTTCTCTAGATTTAACATATGTTTGCACCCTGTCATTGCACCCATACGTAGAAGCAAGTTGAACAAGCGCCCCGAAATAGCTGTTGGACATATTGTAGCGGTACGTGCTCTTAATTACTGTAGTATAGTTGATATAAATACGCATATTTTAGCCACCATATTTTTTTGGTACCCAGGTGTAGTAAATTGTGTCATATCATATCAGACACGTTTTTTAAAAGTAACAAACTCGCTTGCTTCAGCCAGGATGTTTCTTAATATTTCGTCAAATCCAGCCTTAAGTATTTCTTAAATGCTTCTTAAATTTAACGACATCCAATCACAATAACAACCCAGATTGGGCAATTGTGATGCAAGAAAAAGGATGCTCAAGTTTTATGAGGCATGTAATGGATGTTCATTGTATTTTCTTGCTAGTTTGATCAAAAATTTACTAGTAGAAACAGTTTTTTGCAAGTTATTATGTAAAAGCTCAACCTGCCAATGTTTCTTAAATGTTTCTTAATTTTCGCCTAATTTCAGCCTCATGTTTCTTACAGACATTTTTCGTATAAAAAACGTGTATCATACCATACTAATCAAATCAAATCAGTTCATATCACATCGTGTTGCATCATATCATGCTACATCATATCATATCATGCAAGTTCCTATCATAGTAGTATCATATCAATCATACCATATTACATGATATCATAATCACATCATATCATATCATATCATGTCATGTAAATCATATTATATATCATGTCATATCATATCATACAATACCAAATCATAATCACATCATATCATAATCCACGTCATATCGTAATCACATCATATCGTATCATGTAAATCATATCATATATATCATATCATATCATGTAAATCATATCATAAATCATATCATATCAGCCATATCATACCATATCATATCATCTCACATCATATATCAATTATACCATATCATATCATCTCACATCATATCATATCATCCATACCATATCTTATCATAATCACATCATATCATTTCATATCATATCACATCATATACCGTATCATAATCATATCAGTCATATCATATCACATGATATCATATATTGTGTCATATCATATATCATATATTATATTATATCTTATCAATGAAAACTATCATATCACTGAATGAAGTGAGATAATATTAAAATTGGGGGAGGGGGGTTGTTATCCTAAGGTATGTTATTATTAAACCCCCAAACACCTATTGTAATTTGATAGTTGATAAATTGTTCCGAGATGTGTGAAGTTACGAGATTTTTGCAGGTTTTTGCAATTTTTTGATTTTCGTGATTTTCTTGTGATTTACTTTTGTTGTTTTGTGGGTAGTATTTGTTATGTCAGTGATTTTTTGTGCTTTTGTGCAAAAATTTTTCCCATTGATACGTCGCTCAAATCGTACATTCTTATTCTCTCTTTTCATTTCATTCATTTCAAATCTATAGAATAAGTAATCCTTCAGCAAATGTTGTTCTTCAAGAGGCCCTCTATTTACTGTATAATACAGTGCAATAAAACATTTTTAAAAAACAGCATGTTTACAGTGTAGTGCTAATATAATTTATCACAAATAAGCGTAAAAAATGTAAAGTAAAAATTAAAAGATGTATGAAAACAAAAGGAAAAGGTAAAATGGAAACTTATTGGCTTGAAAGTTTAGAAGCCGAGAGTGAATGCTTTTTTCTCTCTGTTTGTGCTGTTCCATTGTCTTGCCCCACAATACGAAAAATATCTTTATCCATTTAACACACACCTCATGGTTCATCAGCACTACTTGATATTATTGACCAGATTCTCACTGAAGTGCGTTGCTGGGACTACCTTATCTTTCTTGTTTTCAACTTTATGTTGCTTTTCTGCACACTGACTATCATATCAGAATCCCAATTAGTGGACACTAAAACACTTGCTTTGTTTATTTCAAGTCGAGCATCTTGGTCCCAGATTTGTCTCTGAGCATTGAGCACGAGGCCACGCTTGGCATTGAACAAATTACCTCTGACTACTGACTTGACGTTAGTGACATTTGAATACACATAATAGTTTACAGAAGAGGCTCTAATTTGTCCATATTGTTTTAGGCAAAGCTGAGCTATTGTTTTTCAATGGGAATTAACAGATATTATTAACGTGTTAGGAGCGTGTTTTCTGCCAAAACTAAATATATAGTGCCTTCTATTTACTTACGTTACTGATATATAGATGTCGTTCTTTCTCTTTTTCTAGGTTTTCATTTTGCTATATTCTGTCATTACAACCAGACCCAGAAGCAAGCAGAAAATTGTCGGGGACAGAGGCTATTAGACACAATAGAACGGTACGTACTTTTGGTATTTTGTCGAATTTGGAGTGGAACACAACGAGGCACATAGCATTCCCAGGCTGGGGAAGAGGATAATTTATCTGTTTTTTTGAATGGACTCCATTCTGTACCACTTGCCGCAAGCTGCAATATACTATGACATTGTCGCTTTGATATTTTCTGAGGTGATAGAGAATGCACTAATCAGGGACATATTGATCTCGTAATGCTGCCCACCCTTTGAGAAGATTTCATGGAATGAACAAGCTTTTAGCAGTACTTCTTTCATATAAGTGATAATTGTAGGAAGGTTAAATGTTTTGTTTCCATTTTGTATTGCTACTATTCTTGTCTATTTTCAGAACTAGAAAATTAGTAGTAAACTTTTCAATCTCTTTATAGGTGGAAGAAAATAAAATATTGCAGATACTTGAGAGAGATGACACCGAGTGAATCGATACTTTCTCTTCGGAACAAGCCACAGAGGCTGAGCCACTTTCCAATTCATCCCCAGGTAAATTCATCATTTTCTATCATCCTTCACCCGTCGTTTGTATCATTTAGGAAAGTACTTTGTACAGTCTAAGTTAGGCTGCTTGCTACTAAAGGCATGATGGGATTTCCTTGTATATGGCAAAATATTGTCAGATCTTTATGCTGGTCTCTTGATGGATGCGAACTGAGGAATCTACTTGTTGTGCACTATGAGTTACTTCGACGACTTCTTTTTGTTCAATTGGGGTGAGTCAGCCTACTTATGTGGGTAACCTTGCCTACGAGACCATTAGGCAGTTTTTAATATGAAAGAGTTCCAAGCCCCAAGATTACGACTGTCATTTGAGAAATACTGTAAAATCCCGATTTTAAGTCCTGGGCGCTTAATAAGTATTTTGGCACGCTTATATCCGGGAGGGCTTGTGCTCGGGGGGCTTATAATCGGAGGGCTTTTTGGGTTAGCAGATGACTTGTGTATTCCGAAAAATTCACCATTCGGTGTAAAATAAGAGAGACTAGTAACAGCATTTAATTCGTAAAACTTCACAAAAGGACACAAGTAAATACAGAGGCTCTATAAATCCGCTGCCATGTTTATTCATTATCCTAACCATACTTAGACACAGAATCCCAATTGTAAGCCCTGGGCTTATATTCGGGGGGCTTATATTCGGGATTTTACGGTATGCCCCAATCAAATTGAATGCAATGGCTATGCATACGTAGTATTCGTTGTATTGAGTACACGTTTTTTTTTATAAGGAACATGTCTATAAGAAACATGAGGTTGAAATTAGGCAAAAATTAAGAAACATTTGAGAAACGTAGGCAGGCTAAGTTTCAAAGAGTAACTTGCAAAAGCTGTTTTACTAATAAATTCTTGATCTAACTGTCAAGAAAATAGAATGAACATCCATTGCATGCCTCACAAAATCTGAGCATACTATTTCTTGCATCACAATTGCCTAATCTGGGTTGTATTGTCGTTGGAAGTCTTAAGATTTAACAAACATTTTAAAAACATTTGAGGCTGGATTTGACGAAACATTAAGAACATCCAGGCTGAAGTCAGAGAGTTAGTTTTGTCATAACTCCTCGAGTCTAAAATGAGGGCACCCAATAACCTCCCTGATTTCCGTCCATCAAAATGAACTTTATAAATTCCTCTAAATTTTTAGCCCCATTCCAGATTCCCCTCCATAGTTTTGAGCAAACTCCCGCTTGTCGTTCTTGCCAATTCTCGAATTCCGCTCGCAAGAAAGTGCCGATTTCCGAATTCCGAGTACAAAAATGAAGATTCTCCCTTATCACGAAAAAACTTCGGATATCCTCTAGAAGTATTCGGGGCAAGTGTTCGCCTCGTTACCCCCCCCCCCNNNNCCCCCCCCCCCCCCCATCTCTACACCACTGGATTCCTTGCCTCACACTGTTCATTCGCAGATCGATTTTACGATTGTTTGAATGCACGTTTTTTATAAGAAACCTAGCTCAAGGCCTAGTACTAAAAGTTTCTTAATTTTTTATCACATTTTGGTTTTAAGAGTTTCATAAAAGTTTCCTTCTAAGTTGCTGTGAAATCGTACGCCCGCAGAACATGAATGTAGCAGACTATTTGTCCCATAACAAGCAAAATGCATCAGTACGAGCTAAATTCTAAAGCAATGTCATAGTCACATTGTTTTGGTACAGCCTTACGTTAAACCAGGTAACGATTTCAATGTGCTATTTATCAAAAGCTTCTTAGCTCTTTCTTTGTAGTTCTAAAAGTTTCTTAAATTTTAGGCTGTCTAGTACTAGGTTGCTTATAAAGTGGTTTCTTATAAAAAAACGTATAATACCTTGCAGAATATGAAAAACAAAACAAGAATGAAAAAAATATTATTAAAGTTATAAAGGCATGCAATAAAGGTACTAATTACCAATTAATCAAAATGAACTTTATAAATCTAATTTCCTTGCTCTTTATAAAGTGGTTGAGTTTGGGGGCGTTTTGTCTTGTTAATTGACATGTAAATTAACTGCTGTATAGGCACAATATATAGTGCAAAAATCTTGGTTTTCAAGCATTTGTCAACAATAGCCTTTTATGAATCAAAACCACTAGGTATCTCAATTATGGCCAAAGAATTCCGTAATATACATGAAAATTCTGAAGATCACATTTCATTGGCAAATTTAATATATTTCAAAAGAATTTATTAATTGTGAATTTATTGCCGGAATTATGATAACGAGGAGTATATAGAATTTTTAGAGCCTGTGCTTGGAACGCCCTCCATTTTGCATGATGACAGTACTGAAGTTATGTACACATACTTCTCTATCAAGGATAGTATTGGTTTCGCCTCATATTGGCTTTAATTTGCGAATATGAGTTTGACAGTGATTGACATAATTGTATCGTAAAATCAACCGTTAGTTTTTAACCAACAAAAGAGCTGGGAGGATATCCCTATAAATTCACACTTTCAATATCAACAAGGCATATATCTCCCCCTCCCCCTAATTTTCTGCAGCTTTTTACTTCGGCTTTCGATAGATACGGTAGGTGAGATTTTGAGTGAGTGGACCCGAAAATACCATAGCATACTATTTGGAAGTCAAATGGAAATGTGAATAGTTTTATATATTTAAATATATAAATATATATATATATATGTATAAATATATTTATATATATATTTATACTATATATAAATATTCATCGATATATATATACATATATATATATTTATATATATTCGTATATATATATATTTATATATATATTTATATATATGAATATATATATATATACATATATTCATATATATATATTTATATATATACATATATATATATATATTTATATATGTTCATAGATATAAATACATATATGTTCACATATATATAAATATATATATATACATATATTCATATATATATATAAATATGCATAAATATATTTATATATATTTATACTATATATACATATATGTATGCATGTATGTATATATATATATTCATATGTCTATATATATATATATATATATATATATATATATATATATTCATATATGTGTATATATATATTTATAGTTATATAAATATAGATATTTATATTTATATGCACACTAGAATTTTAGGCTGTTACAAACTATTACTATCATTTTTATCACACTTTCCTGATAGATGGTGGGGTAGCCATATCCTAATTTAGCACAGCAATGTATTTTTGGGTGGCCTTATTTTCTTCTGCTATAAGTGCAGTTTTTGTTGTTGTATTAATATCTATAGGGATTTCAAAGGTTGTAGTGACTGTTTTATTCTGTCCTTGAGAGAGAGAGAAAATTCCTCATCTACCCCTTACTATGCTACAATTGGCAGATGTGTTAAATTTGAAAATTGATGGGATTCTAATGAACATTAAGAATTTCATTAAAGATTGATGCAATCAGCCTCTTTTAATTTGAGTTTCCATGACGCTGAACATTGGTTTTGAGCTCTTACAGATGCACGAGTACATTGAAGACCTATTTAGTGTGAAAACATTTAATGGGCTTATTCTTCATAGTAGATTTTTGCCTTTATAATTAGGCCATTCTCAGCTACCTCTTGACACCATTGATTATTTTCCATTACCTTAATACCCTGGGCGCTAATGATTGGATTTACCGCAGCGCATCAAGTTATTTAGGGGTAGTAGCTGAGGTTCTATTAAGTTTTAAGTCTCTGTTGCTAGTTAGGATACTCAATTACAGGGCCTGAAATTGATTCGATCGAATAAAGAGGGATAATGTGGTCGTGAAATCCGTGGTTTTCCTTCGATGTTTGAGCTAATTTTCTTTATCTACGCAAAGCCGTTAGCTGTTCAGATCGCAAACTTAAGCATAGTTCCCGCCGTCATGTTCTTAATCGGACAAAAGCAATTTTATTTTTTCCGAAATTTGGTTTCTTTTCCACCTCTATCATACGATTCACCTGCTACATTCTCAATATCAAGATTTCACCGCACTGTCTCCATCACTTCCTTGGTAGTGATTCGTTGCAGGGACCCAAAAGGCTTATACTTACCTTATCTTCCAGGTCATTTGCAAGTAGAGCGCTACAATCTACGATTTTTGCGATATTTTCGTTGGCTGCATTATGTACTGTCATGCTGTTGTGGTTGCTATTGCTTGAGATCCATACTGGTAATTGGAAATGATTCTCTGGTGTTGTTGTTGTTGAATTCATTTTGAGTAGGCTGTTATACCTAGATTTTTCAGCTAATTTAGGCCTACTATGCATGCCGCATCCAGGCATGGGACCCTTAGCTTAATATCCCTTCCGAAGGACGGCTTTGTGAGCTGTTTTGGTCGTTCATCTGGAAAGCACCCATCCAGTTTTAGACCTTACACAGCAATGCTTAACTTCAGTTAAGCTAATGGAACTCTGGCTGGGCCGCTTGGCCACTCACCCCACTAATACACGTAATGAATGCATTAGCGACTTAGTCTCTGTCACGCAATGAGAGTAAGTTATAGCCTCTGCTGCCTTCAATTCAATTCAATTCAATTTTTTATTCAATTCAATTAAAATTACACAATTTTATATGGAACCATTTTATAAGAAACCCACACATGTAGACGACTGAAATATTAAAAGCACCTGTGCTACTAACGGAAGAAACTTAAGAAAACTTTTCAATTTGAAAAAGTTTTATAACTGCAAATAATCAAGAATTAGGAAATCGGTTTTATTCATTTACTGCCAAAACTCATATAATTACATTTATGGAATGTCTTTCCTACCTTATTCGTTCTTTTAGTCTTGAGTTACAGCCAAACTTAGAGGTAAATTCCATAATGTTGATGTTTCCTTGTCTGTGTGCCACTTTTAAGCCACTATATATGTAGTGAAAATTAAGGAACTATTGAGGAACTTTTAGTACTAGAAATTGACAGAAAGAGGTCCAAAAATAAGGAACTTTTAGAACTTGGCCTTGAGCTAGGTTCCTTATAAAAAATCGTGAATGTTCAATTCAATTTGTATATAAGATGCTAATCCTTCCCTACACCAAGCGCTTATTGACAAGTGGCCCTTAGCTAGACACTTTCAGCTTATAAGAAACACTAAAGTAAAGTAACGTAGAGTTTTTATTATCAGCGCAATGTACAATATTGACTTACTTAATCCCTTGGATTCCTCGTGGAACATATGGCCTCAGCAACAGTTCTCGACTGCGCTCGGTTTTAGGCAATGTTCTTAGCTTCCTCCCAGCTCAGGTCACACGTTTTCAGCTCTTCCTCACAGGATCACCTCCATGTCGTCTTGGGTCGAGCAACTCGTCGCTTGCCTTTGGGGTTCCATTCAATCACATGACGGTTGATATCGTTGGGTGCTTTCCTGAGGGTGCGGCCAATCCATCTCCACTTCCTTCTGGCAATCTGTTGGGTGATGGGGTCCTAGTTTGTCAGTTGCCACAGGTCTTTGTTGTTGATCTTCTCTGGCCATCTGATTTTGAGGATGTAGCGAAGGCAGCTGTTGATGAAGGTCTGCAATTTGCTGGATTAGGTATTTGTCACCCTCCATGTCTCTGATCCATATAGTAGTACGGATTTGACGTTGCTGTGGAAGACACGTAGTTTGGTGCGTGTACTGATGTACAATATTAGAATATGTAAAAAATGATGCAAGAGGAACACAGAAAAAATCGATTCTAGATGCATTAAAGCTATACACTGTTACGGCTTGTTTGGACTAAACATAATAGCAGTCATCAGGCCCCAGATCTCTACGTTTGATTGCTTCCAAATTTCCATCTTAACGAGTTAGTTTTTGTAGAACTATCAAATTGGTTTTACAAATAGATGAATCTTTCAGAGAAAATGTTGGAGCCAAAACAGAATTTCACCTTCCTACGGAGGCTAGCGTGCTCCCGCAGAGGCTGTTGCCTCTTAGTCCTGTCCTAGCACTTCCTCTGCCTCCAGGGGTGGATCTAGAGGGGGGAACTGGACCATGGTCCCTCCCAAACGGTTGTATTTCCTATACCGAACAGTTGCGCTTAGAAACTTCTCACATGAAAAAGACAATTAAACGCTCTGAAGCAGTTATTATACATTCCTTTTGGGTAATAACAGCACAGTCCTACGCGAATTTCTTGATGGGTTATTCTATTTTTCCTATTCTATGCAGTTATTTAATTATCTTATAACTCAACTAAAGTATGGAAGGTAACATTACAATTTGTGTCTGCACGGACAGGAGAAGTGGGTTGTTAAGGAAAAAGGGGACAAGTATGGACAGGGGGAGAGGGGGAATTAAAAACTGGCAGAAATGTGCGCACATCCGTTACGGATGACCCCTAAGGAATTCGATGGTGCAAACATTTTTCAGCAAGTTTTTAAAGACCTCCTTTCTCATTGTTTATTTGTGGCGCTTTGTCTACAGTATGCCGTACGTACTTCCAATGTTTGCCAAAATAGTTGGAACACATTGCCAATTTTCAGCACTATTCCCTTCTCTGCCTCTCTTCCCCCCAATACTATGTTGATTTACTGTGTCGTTTCTGACAAATCTTGTGCAATTTTTCCATGATACACCGCAGCAAGTGTCTTGCCTTCAAGAAACAACATTTTCTCTGAGGGGGGCTATTTATTGCACTCAAGGGCTGTTTAAATGAAGGGAGTTGTGAAGAAGAAATATTACTCTGGTCATGCCTAGTGTCCGTAGCGTTCCAACTGCTTTTGGCAATGAGTGTTGCAGCAGTCACTATAGAATTAACATCCCCTCTATTAGCCGCCCCCCCCCATAGTATACTCCTTATTCTCACCTGTTTAAATGCTTAATAAAGAAATACGGTATGCCCATCTGTGCCAGTCCATGCCTTTCTACCTGTACCTATAACTATCTGTGCGTCTATATACACTTACCTATACCTCATTGGTGTAGAAGGGGGGCGCGAGGGAGCAGCTCTCCTAGCTGTGAATTGAGGGGAGAGTAGCCCACCAACATTGTATGTTGTTGGGATTATGAACATAGAGAAATCATTATCCTGTTGTAAAAAGCAGGTTTAGGTGTAAAAAGCTGTTGAAAAAATTATTAGTTCACAAGATATAGGGTATTAAAAATACGTCATTTACTGGACGACGTCATTTTCTTATATAACTGCATGGATTAACTTCAAAGGTTCTTATAAAGATACGTGCAAGAAAGCAGCCTCCTTAGCTATCAATTGACTTCTACGCCACTGCTATACCTGTATATGGCAGCATCTACCTATATCCTTGTCTATTTATCAAATCTACAAATCTATTCATTTGTAAAAATACGTGGCAAAATAGTTGACTATTGTTTATATTGTGACGAAATTTCTAGCACATCTGCCGTTGTATGCATCATCCTATGTAACTAACAACGCCCATACACACTCTACCTGGCTCAATATTATCGTGCAGTTAGCTATTATTTGTAAATGAAGCAATCAATGCAGTTCCTCTAATTGCCAACAATTCCATCATTAATCTGTCATTATTACAATTTCGTTTGTATAAAGAGCAAGTAAAATTTTACGGCAGCAATTTTTATGATTTCATTCTCGCATCTCTCTCTACAGTTTGAGCACACGGAAGACAACATGCCGTTAAGAGACCGGACAGGATTCGCACGACCACTCTATGAACGCTACCCTCCAACGTGTGCCCATAGGGCCTTCCAACAATCTGTAAGTTTTATTTTCCGGTGTAATTTTCTTCTTGTTATACGGAGCTATTGTTCTGTTTGTTCATTTAATTGGTTCCTGTTGGAAATACAAAGCCAGAAAATTTCATTTTAGGTCATGATGCTCCACACGTTTCTTTATGAGAAACCACTTTATAAGCAACCTAGTACTAGACAGCCTAAAATCTGAGAAACTTTTAGAGCTACAGGGAAAGAACTAAGAACCTTAAGATAAACAGTACATTGAAATCGTTACCTGGCTCAGCGTAAAGCTGTACCAAAACAATGTGAATATGACATTGCCTTAGAATCTAACTCGTACTTACGCATTTTGTTTGTTATAGGACAGATAGTTTGCTACATTCACGTTCTGTGTACGCTTTCATAGCAATTTAGTTTGCTAAATTAAGAAACTTTTAAGAAACAGTTAGAACTCAAATGTGGGCAAAAATTAAGAAACTTTACTAGCCCTTGAGCTAGGTTCCTCATAGTGTGTATATAAGAAATGCTAGTATTGCCTTTCATGATATTTTATCTGAGTTGTTGGAATTATCCCTTGTAAAGTCCTGTGCTTGTCGAGATTTCGAGATAAAAGGGCTCCAAAATAAGCACCAGATACATTGAAATTAAGGAAAATGTCAATGATAACAAAGCCAATAAAAACACCCTTGTAGTGTGCCCACTGTAACTTGCACTATTGCACAGTTGTTTTACGGAAAAATCATTGTCTTGTATGATGAATGTCCTTCATTTCACGTCTTGTGCGACAAGAGGAAGAGAATTTTCCGCCAGCAGTGACGTAACCGACGTCGGTTGGAGTTAGGACTGCTCCTAAGGATCCTACTGTCTCTGTTTCGCTACTTTTCATCGGCAGGTTTTCGCTGATTTGCTCTGAAAGTCGATAGTTTGATTTGAGAAAACTGGCAGAGACCTGAAGCTTTTACTCTTTCTTTTTTCATCGACTCTCTATTTGGGGATGGATCAGTCTCTTTTCAACTGGGGCTCCCCAGAACGCTAAGGCTCCGCCTGTACACTCCAGGGGTTCCTCCAGAAGTTGCGCAAACGGTACTTTTCGCAGATTACAAGATCGAGTATTACAAGATCGACAGTACTTTTTATTCACTTATGAGATATGTGAACAGGGTTTCCTTGAGCCACTGGAATATTGACTTAGGGCCCCGCTCCGGCATAAAGGTTGATGGTCACTGGTCTATACGTAGGGACGGCTTTTATGTCGTTATCAACATTACTGGATTGTATTGAATAGTAGTATGGGCTTATTGTATAGTTTGAAAACCATCGTTATACGCAAGGCAAATTACTGCGTTTTTGTAGAAAGAGGAAGTACGATTTCTTCCATGCGTATGTACATCCTTTGTTTCTTCTATCATTTACCTATACATGTCGGAAGATGTAATGGTCACCTTTTGCAATTGCTGTTGTTCGAGATCTAACTGAAAAGGATACATAAATAAGAACATATGTATATATGCTTGTTTAAAGTGTGTTGAAAGTGAGTTGTTGCACTTCTGTTTTTGTGCAAAGAAGAGATTTAGTGTTCGCCTTTTGCCATCAATGTTGATCACAATCTACCTTAAAGTGAATTTTTGTGTGAGTGAGTGAGTGAGTGAGTGAGTGAGTGAGTGAGTGAGTGAGTGAGTGAGTGAGTGAGTGAGTGAGCAGGTGAGCTAGTGAGTGATTGAGCGGGTAACTGTGTGAGCAAGCGAATCAGTCAGTGAGCGAGTGAATGAATGAGTGAGTGAGCAAGTGAGTGAGCCAGTGAGTGAAAGAGCCAGTGAGTGAGTGAGCTAGTGAATGAGTGAGTGAGTAAGTGTGTGAGCAAGCGAGTCAGTCAGTGAGCGAGCGAATGAATAAATGAGTGAGCAAGTGAGTGAGCCAGTGAGTGAGTGAGCTAGTGAATGAGTGAGTGGGTGAGTGAGTGAGTGCGTGTGTGAGTGAGTGAGTGAAGTAGTAAGTGATTGAGTGAGTGAACGAATTTGTTATTGAGTGATCGAATGAGTGATAGAGAGAGAGAGAGAGAGAGAGAGAGAGAGAGAGAGAGAGAGAGAGAGAAAGATGCTATTTCTGCTTTGCGTATGTGCTTGTCGGGTGCCTCTTCCTTGTATAATCATTGCTCTCCTTGAGTTAGCCATCTTCGCTTCCATGCTACAATTTTTAGGCATAAACTTGTTTTATTACATAGTACGAACAATTTGTAAAAGCTACATTTGTCGATGAATTGGTGCAACCAGCTCTTCTCTAATCTCGCCGTTGATGCATCATTTCTACATGAAGAGCACGAAATCTGTTTTATGAATATACACTTGATTTTTGTTGCTTTCTAGTAGTGCTATCTCCCACAAGGAATAATGTTAAGTCTTTGGCATTGCGTAGGGCGAGCCTGTTTGTTTTTTGAATCTATGTTAAAGAGAAGGCTTGACAGAATTTCAATGCGTTCTATTGGATTTAAAATTCTTCAAAAACAACGCGTAGTTTTCATTATGAAAGCAACTTGATGTTTACTAGCTGCTCCTTCCCCTCTTCCTTAGGCTAGATGGTCGTTGTATCTAGTATAATTATTTACAGCGTATTCCACGCAATTTTGAGCAAGGATATACTGCTCTGCTCTGTTACATGGAATGTCATTGTTGAAAGGGTGTGGCCACAAGGCCTAAAAACAAAGAGCTGCTCAACGCAGATATAAGACATTAGAGTTTGATGACATTTTTCTTAGAATTAAATGTGTTTTCTGCAAAGTGAGTTTTAACATAGGTTGTAGGCCGATAGCAGCATAGGTTATAGATCGAAAAAGCATAGGCTGAAAAAAGCTCAGGTTGGTCGAAAGGAGCTTAGGTTGTAGGCCGAAAGAATCATGGGTTATAGGTCGAAAGAAACACAAGTTATAGGTCGAAAAAACATTGGTTACAGGCTAAAGAAGCATAGGTTATAGGCCGAAAGAATCATAGGTATAGGCCGAAAGCATAAAAAGTTATAGTTCGAGAGAGGCATATGTTATAGATCCAAAGAAACATAGGTTATAGTCTGAAAAACAAAAACATAGGTTATAGGTCGAAAGAAGCATGAGTTATAGATCGAAGGAAGCATAGGCTATAGGTCGAAAGAAGCAGAAACGTTGCTACAGAACATTGGAGTATTTCCACGCCGATCTAGATCGATGGCTGACATTTCATAGTCTGACAGATATCGGACGAAAACTACTTCAGTATGACATATCAGTTTTTCCTCTTTTGCTGTTTATTCATTCAAATAGATCAAAGTAGCTCTCCCCAGAAAGACACTTTTTTGGTGGCAGAGAGTAGTGACTTTGTTCTTTCCAGGGGGGAAGAGTTAATCTGGAATCGTTTTCACTTCAGCCCTAACATATGCACGCGTTCTCCTTGGGCGCCACTTAGATTTCTGCTTGATAGTACTACTATGAAGCTATGAAGCTTGAATCTAAAATGGCGCCCAAGGAGGACCAGCAAGAGCCCATTGTGATGTGACATCAGCACATTACGTGCACGAAGCTTCATGTTTTTTGTAGATCTGGCACCGAAAGAGGGCGAGCAAGCATTGGCAACTTGTTTGATCGTCAGCATTGACGTGATAGCCTAGATGGAGCTGAATCTTGACTGCCTTGACGTATCTTTGACTCGCTTCACAGTCCCATTCAAGACACATTAGCTTGATTATCTCATTTTGTTTTGTTTTAAGCTTGAAGCTGTAGAGCAGTGATGTCAAACTCATTTTGACCACATAGACGTAATATGACGTTACGTGGGCCATGTACTTTGATGGGGTCTTAGAGGGTATAATTGCTTGGTAATAGGCACTTAAAACTATATACAGCTCATCAGATGTTTACTATCTGGCACGCCAGATAATGGCGAAAAGCTGGATGAAGCAATCTTTCACATGCCAGCTAGTACATGCGAAAAAATATCCCTAGGTTTCACTTTATTCAAAACATCATCGCTGGTCACATTGAAGGTCTTGGCGGGCCGTATTAGGCCCACGGGCCATATGTGTGACACCCCTGCTGTAGAGAATTCTGCAGTATTTTAGGCATCTACCTTATTATTTGTCTTCAAATGCTAGCATTTTGTTTATTAAAGCTGCGCGCAGAGAACTTCGCGTTCTTTCTCTACGTATGCAGTTTCACTGGGCACAGCTTGTCCAATCGGAAAGTCCTAAACATTTGCCCTTTATAATTTTTAATTGGCTTTGTCGCTGAACCTGCTGTTCTGCTTTATTTACTGTCATTATTCAACCAAAATTCACTTCTCTTCCGCAATTCAATTACCACTAAGCATTAGATCTTCATGCTCTGACGTCTTTGAGGATTGAAATCAAACAGCAGTGATGCTCAGCTGGCTTTCTATATAGATGACTTTATCCCAATTTTGGTAGTATTAAGCTGGGATTTTCGAGTTAAATTTAATGAAGGGCCTTACGTCATGAAGTTCTGTGAGCTGCTTGGACTCTAGTCTTAGAAACTGTAGTTCATTCCCCTATATATTTACTACATGGCTTACACGCTTTTTATATGGAACCACTTTATAAGGAGCTTATATGTGGAAGGCTTATATAAGCAATATATAAAGAAGATATATAAAAAACCATATATATATAAATATATATATATATGTATTTATATACAAAGAATATATATAAAGAGCTATATATATCTCTCCATATATATATATATATATATATATATATATATATATATATATATATATATATATATATATATATATATAT